>NBNE01000249.1:13772-29262 GCA_002215365.1 Phytophthora megakarya
AAGAGTGCGCTTCAGACTGACCAGTGTCTAAAGCGTATACTCAGTTGACTGGTGACAGACCCCCCGTTCAACAGTCTCAAAGAATAAGTAACGGTGTATATTTGTATATTTTACTCTTTATTTTGGCTATATTACAAGGGAGTGTGTTCTGGGGCTTTATTCCTAGTCTAATAAGGGTGCGTTTCAGACAGTAGACGTCCAACCCGACACGCTCAGTGCCTACATTAACCACCAACCCGGCAGGTTGTCAGGCTGCCACCAAGACCGAACCCAAAGGGATTCACAAGGGCCACACGCCAACCCTGGAACGTTCACGTTCTAGAGTTTCTGACCCCAGTACCAGAGAGTTCTCCAATTCTCTGGACCCCCTGGGCTACCGCACAATACACTTGCGGTGGAAAAGGTTCACCGACCTCGCCACAGCTGCCAAACCCAAAAATATCCTGAAATATCTGCAAGAGACGACAGGTAAGCATTGATTCGTATATTGTTGATGCTCTCCTTAGACTAACATCTATCTAGGCAAGTGTGTCACGTTACAGGACGTTCACAACTTAGTGAAGCGTTCGAAAGCTCGACGTCAGGGCGAAGGTACAATCGAAGATAGACTGGATACTGTGATGCTGAAATTTTGCTCTGTCCGGGGAAATAATGCCACTATTTTCGTTGACAACACTAAGACCACCCAGACGATCACGATTCAAAGTCGGCAGATGATGCGCTTCTTTGAAGATTTTCCGGGGGTCGTTATGTTGGATTCGACGCACTGAACCAACGCCTCCAAGTACAAGCTGTTCAGTTTTATGATTGACGATGCTTTCGGGCATGTAAGTGTTTAGATGGTGATCTGTGTGTGTGTGTTTGGTGACCGGTTGGTGATCCAGCGGTCGGTTGGTGACCGGTTGGTGACCCCTGGCCAAGATTACAAACCAATTTCGATTCAACAAAAGTATTTGGATTAGTTGGGGCTCTGTATTGTGAAATCACAATCTGTTGGTGATTAGATGGTGCTTTATACAGGTTACTGAACGTTTTCTATGTTTTGTACGATTGTTTGTTTGCAGGGTCAATACGTTCAGCATTCCTTGGTCGAAAACGAGAGTCACGCGTGCATGAAGGACGCCATTGAAGCCTTTAAAGAACACAATCCAGCATGGGATAAGATTCGTGCCTTCATGATTGATAAGGATTTTGGAGAAATCAGTCTACTGCAAAAGGAGTTTCCTCTAGCTCGCGTGTTAATCTCCCACTTTCATTTGAAAAAATATCTGCGGACGGAGATGTCTAGAGCCGAATATGATGGTAGAAATGGAGTCGATGTTGATCGTGTGGAAGATTCATTGGATATGATGATAAAAGCTCGTGATGAAGAAGAGTATGATCGCGGTTTGCGCTACATGTACTACATTTGGATGGATTTGACGACACTACCAAACTTTCCTAGCCAAAACATCCTTTATTGGATTATTTCATGCGAAATTTGGACTCCTGTAAAGTGATGTGGGCCGTTTACGAAAGAGACACCTTGGAAACCACACCAACAACAGGTAAATGGTTGTATTATTCGTTTGCTGTTTCGTTATACTAACAGGAACTATTTAATTACAGATTGGAGGCGTCGTGGGGTGCCCTCAAAGACATTCTTAAGCCAGAAATGGAACTCGACGAATGCGTCGAAACCTTGGTATTTCTGCAGACTACAGCCGAATTGTATTTCCGAAGCCTTATGTGACACAATGTATTGCTGGAATCGAAACTTATCGTAAGTCGCTTCCTACGGAAGATCATTCGCGCATGCTGGGTGTGACCATTAAGAAGTTGGGGACATTCACGGAGAAGGACCAAATTACAATCCGAGATTGGAATGACGAGATGCCGGGCTGGCAGATGTCAGTGATCTTTGTGATTGGATGAGAGTTTCCAAGTTATCTCGGATTTCCTTGCCGTCTCCACTAAACGACTGCACCACTGTGGACTTGGAAGCCTGTGCAAAACGGTTAGAGACCGTCAATTTGAAGTCAAAACTTGACACACGCTTTGGTCCTGTTGCGGTTCCTGAGGTGGCATTCTTTCGGCGATCAGAATGGTTAGATGATTCGTGCGTGAAACTCGTAATGAGTTATCTCATGGATCAAGAACAAGATGCACAAGGGCGGAGTAGGATTGGATGCGTGAATCCACTTTATGCAACTGTGGTGAACGAAGAAATCAAGCGCCAAACCATTGCGCGCTCACCGTTTCATAGTGGCAACAACAGAAGACTAAGTTCATCTAATACATGTTTTTGTCGTTTGAGCAATATGCTTTCTCGCTACGTATTCTACACTACTGCACCTTGAATGCTTACACATAATTCACTACTGCAACTGAATGCATACACATAATTCACTACTGCACCTGAATGCATCATATTCATAGCACTACATGGTGTTGTCTGCCACATCACGTCCTGGGGTATGTGCCCAGTTTTTCTTAAGTATTTTGCTATAATTATTCAACATTACAACAACCTCAAGAAAATCTCTACAAAATGATCCCAAACGTAGAAAAATCAGATCGTACTTAACATTTAAAATACGTACTTAGTACGAGTATTTTACCGGGCACCAACCAAAAACAATCTATTTGGAGTTCAAACAAACTGGTTTGTGACACAGTTGGTGAAGAATGGCCCGGCTATGTGATGATGTGACCGTCACATGTTGTTCTGTAGGTTCTTTCAGATTTTCCCCGTCTTATCGTCCACGCCACCCCAACCTTCGCCTAAAAATATCGACTTGACTGCGTGTCAGCAACCACTTGAGACTTGACAACCTTCGTGCACTTCAATTTTAGGAAGGAGAATCATCGACTTTGCAGCTGCATCACTATTGATAGCAAACCAACAATAGGATTCAGGAACGAGTTCCTCTGTCAACGGCCAGAGAGGTGTTACGCTTTCTCCTCATTCCCCAACTTTCCAGCTTTCTGCCCGGGCATTTCGTCTCTCACCTCGTCCATAAACTTCACCAATGAGCAGCGTCAACGAACCCATTCGATTCGGCGATGTCATCAAGCTGTACACCAAGTCTGCATTTATTGAAAGCACTGCACCTTCGTCCGTGGGTTTCCTGGAATTAGCTGGCAAAACCCAGACACAACTTCTTGTGGTGCCTCCCGTGAAAGAAGACGTCAAGGAACGCTTCACTGAAGCTGAATTCATCATGTAGGTCACCATTTTCTCACCGTTTCTTACAACGTGATGGCTCACCATTTTTCTTGAACAGTGCCCCTATTCGTGGCGACAAGCAACAGGCAAATGGTACACCATTGACCTACCAAACCCCCTTTGTACTTCGTACATCGGATGGTAAAGATGGTAGCACATACTCGCTGAACAACAAAGTCCCTGGTCAACGGGAAGGGGTGAGTCTCCAAGTCTCTGCTACCAAGGGTGAAATGTACATCCAAGCTGAAAAGGAGGGATGCACCAAGACGAATGATCTTCACTACGGCGATGACGGTCTCAGCCTCAATGTTGTGGACTCGAACCGAGTCCGCAAGACCCTCAACCACGTGCTCACACACATTGTCAAACCTAAAAGTGATTCACCCGGAGGAATTGTCAACTGTGGCGCCAAGGGTACAGCTCTCACATTCAGTTTCCAGCGGGCGATTGATGTCGATGGTAAGCCTCAGATCGAGACCCGCAAATACATCAAAGACCCACAAGCCCGTCGAGCCAGCATCGACGCACTCAGTCCCAGCAAGTTAGACCAACTTGGGCGTGCTGACCGCGTTGACAGCAGCGAGTTTTCGGATGTCGATGCCATGAGTCGTTCAAGCAGCATTGCGGGGTTCGGCTCGAACCCTGCAAGCCCTCGTGCTGGTTCCATGTCGAGTATGGCAACGCATGTGACTGCTGCCGCAGTGGTTGAACGACTTCCCATAGTGAAGGATGTCGAAGGTCCCGAAACAGACGCTGCTGGTTTAACTAACACCTCGGATGAATCAGCAAATTCAAGTGAGACGAAACCTGGGGGTTCTCCATCAAAGCCTGCCAAATCACCCAAGAAGACAGCCCCTCTGAAAACGGCATCGGAGAAGAAGGACAAGACGAAAAACAAAGCTGAGATTATCGCTGATGGTAAGACCGAACCTGCACTTGGGTCTGAAGCGGTGAAGGTTGAACCCACGAAGACTGAAAATACAACGACTGAAGCTGTGAAGGCGGAACCCACGAAGACTGTAGCTGTGAAAACTGAAGTGATGAAGGCTGGTACAGCAACGCCTGAAGCGGTAAAGACTTTGCCTGCGAAGACTGTGAACACTGCACCTGCCACGACTGGTGCTAAAGCAGCTCTGGGTGAACCCAAGACGGTCCTGGCTGATGCATCGACCTTCCCTCCAATGCCGAGCATCAATGGACCTGCACCTGCTCCGGTAGTGGTATCTCCGAAGTCAACGGCTTCACCGAAGACCGATATGAAGGGGCCAGCCACCCCTACTGCTGCTCCGGCATCGCCGAAGATGATGAAGGAAGAGGAAGTGGCGCAACTAAAGGCGCAGGCTGAGGTGGACAATCTTGAGCCAGCTTGTGCGGCAACAAAGTGCAGCGTCATGTAAGGCAGCAATCGACCAGTAGACCGTCATCTTAAGCCTTGCATTTATAAACCATTTGATTTATGAACCAGCGTTTGCACTGTCATCCATGATCTTGTCACAGATACTTGTCACCACCTCACGAACAGATTGTGTATCTTCCTCCATCTGCATTATCTCATGTTCACATTTCTGCTTTCGTCTCTCGTGTTGCAATGCTGCAGCTGTACTCTCGCGTCGTGCAATTCGTTCTAGACGCTTTTGTTCACGAGCTTCTCGTTCTAGTGCTAGGGTGTCTGCGGCAGCACTGATCATGAATCCTTCATCTCGCAAATATGGCTCGACTAGTAAACCCCGCCGCTGTGCACGCGTTGAACAAAAGCCCGTGACGGAGTTTTCAAGCACCAACGGAACGTATATCGGATCCATTGAACAAGCCAGTGCTCGACGCACAAATGCCAGTTGAGAAGTTGTAGTTGGTGAACTAAAGCTCACACCTCGAGGCGTTCCCGGACGCTGGCAGTCGTGTACTCGCTGAGTTCGTTCCAATGCCTCTGATGATGCAATGCCATACACACGCCCAAGAAGCAATGCTGCCACGAGGCCTGTACGGCCGTGACCTAGACGACTGAAAATGTACAGGTTCTTGCCGGCACGGAGTCTAGGCTCCACATGCTCTTCGAGAAATCCGATCAGTTTGTCGTTGTCTGGAACTCCATCATGCTGTATAGGGAAATACAAGAAGTCAATCTGCATCATACCCAATCTCGCTAGCTCTTGCGTAGCCTTGGCACGCTGCTGCTCAGCCAGTTGAAGTTTTTGTTCTAATACATCACGTGCCTCCTTCACCTTCGCTTTTTCGGCAGCATCTTCTTCATTTTGCTGGTGCAATGATATCGACGTTCTCCTTTTTCTGTCATCTTTCGCTGCAGAACCTCGCATTGCAATTGCAGCAGTTTTACCAGCTTCCGAGTCGAATTCAATTAAGGCCTGTTGTGCCAGCTCTATGTGGCGTTTGCTGATGGTCTCAGCACCTTTCAACTCCCTGCAAAGAGCTTGATATTTGGTACGAACTTGGCATTCGTAACTCCATTCGGAATCCATGTTAGCATCTCCTGGCGCTGTTATCTCCATACCTCGGAGCTCCTGAGGCTCCATCAGGCATACGAAAACGCTGATCTGTTGCAAAAGTACACATGTAGCGAAATCAGTACGCGAAACCAGTCGTCGTGCTTCCCGGAAGGCAGGTCCAACGGGGCATGCCCCGGCAAGCACCCTTGCTTGAATGACCCAGTACGAAGTATCGGCAGGACCCGCGTGATTGGCACGAAACAACTTGTACGTAACGATGTCCTCGATGATAACTTGAGTTCCAGGTACAACCGCCTGGTCTTGGGCTGTACGACGTCGAGCTCCCATACGAGGTAAGTTAGGTAGCATGGCTTTCATTCCATGACTCGGATGCCACGTAAGTGCTGGTGGAGGTGGTGGATTGCTGGGGCCAACAACTACACGCCATCGTCTCAACGCGTTACGTTTTCGCTCCTCCATTTGCCGTGTAAGGAATGCATAAAGCTTTCGTGCCTCAACTTGTTGGCGTCGATAGAGTTCCAGAGTGTCAATCGAAGAACCCATCGTCATGCTGAGGAGAAGTTGGCGTTCTTTTTGACGCGTTCGTTCGGCCATCCGTCGAGCCCAAGCTTGTAATACACACGAAGCATGTTCCCGGTTTTGATGTTCTTCTCGTTCACGGTGACGATCCACGTATTCACCCCAAAGTCGCCAAGCAAATCCCGCATAGACAAAAAGTAACTGTTCCAGAATCGCACGAAGATGTTGTCGACACACGCACTCCGGAAAAATCAACTCGTGTTGCGGTACCATGAAGTAACGAATGCGAGTAGCAGGGGCCCAGGGTGTCAGTATTGGTCTATCTTGATCCTCTTGTATCGAGTCGCCGCTTGCTACTCCACATTCAAACGGCACCATGTCTTCTTCACGCAAATTATCCGCACGTCCGATCACCTCCATCCACTTCCGAAAGTTCCAAGTGCCTTTAGCAAGCTCTTGATAAAATTGTGCATCATCCTGGCGAGTGATTCGCACACCAAATTCACTACCAAGTGTCGCCTCAGTCTCAGCAACAATTTCGTCCAGCACCTCAGAAGATGGGAACACTTCTGGTTCAGCGTCACCGTTTTCTGCCCAATTATAATCCGTGAATCTACGACAACGGTGCACGCGTCCTCCTTCTCGCTCACGACGAAACTTGGTACGCGCAATCCGTTCACCAGTAACGACAGCACGCAGTGCACCGAGCTGTGTTGGGAACACACCAAGTTGATGCGGCCAAAAGGTCTCACCGATGTCGTCTTCACCGTCGCTGCTGATGTCCCAACCAGATAGTGTCAGTGCAGCGCGGAAGAAGCCATTAGGTAGTGCCTCAACGCCTCGCAACCAAAGCACCCGATGATAAAATGTGTTTCCGTAAGTCGTAGCGGGTTCTTGACTTGTTAAAGTGCCATGAAGCAGTTCTCGCGACCAACGTGAGCAATCTGGTGTTCGAAAGAACATGTGCGTTCCAGCAGGAAGTACCAATCGGTGACTCACTGTTACATGAGGTGACAGTTCTAGCGGTACCCTCGTGGTAGGCGTTGTTGAAGAACTAGGAGAGATTACTAGAGCTTCCGCACCAACGCTCAATTCCTGCTGAAGTTCTGGTGTGTTGGCGCGGGCAAAGCGAACGCGATGAGTCGAAAGGGACGGAATCTACACGCAGAAATGTTTGTTACTACTAGTAGTAGTATTGAAAGAATTCAGATCAAACGATAATACGTACTATATGGATGGCATCCGTGCACCTGAAACAAAAAGTGAGAGCGCAATCTTCACAAGCAAAAGCAGCGATAGATGCGCTACACTCTTCGCATTGGAATCGTTCCTGGCCCGTAGGGCACGGTAAAGCTGTCGGATCCAAATCAGTTTCTGCTGTCGCACCATAGTTCGCCAGCTTAACGACTTGGGACTTCATTTCCGCTTCGCTTGTGATACCGGGGAAATTTGCAAGGATCCACGCAGCTACAAATTCGCCTCCATCTGCTTGCTCGTTGTCATTGCCAGGATACTCGAAGATTTGGCCTTCTCCATCTTCTTTGTCATCTTTTGTGTCAGTACCGTCACATTTTGCAGCCAAGATAGTTTGTATC
The DNA here is from genome assembly GCA_002215365.1 of Phytophthora megakarya. Classification (NCBI taxonomy): domain Eukaryota; phylum Oomycota; class Peronosporomycetes; order Peronosporales; family Peronosporaceae; genus Phytophthora; species Phytophthora megakarya. Next base: position 21,560 of record NBNE01000249.1, read on the forward strand.
ACTTCACAGTCCTGTTGCTCGAGTGAGATGATTTCACGTGCATCGCTCACACTTTCATCATCGTGAGGAACTCCTATGGCATCCATTTTGATACTGACTGTATTCGTATCGTCACGCGAATAGTCTTCGCTGCGCATCGCCTGCAACTGGTTGATGGCAGAACAACGCAGAAGTTAGTCTCCACATTTGGATACCTAAATCCCGCGCGCCTTACCTGTCCAGCCAATTCCGTAGTCGACGCCTATCTATCCCGCCTTTGAAACGTCGCTACCTGCAGCAGACAAACCCGAGACATACAAAATTTAAACGGGGTAAACGTCATCCGTGTTTGTTCGGGGATATCGTGACGGGCAAAATCTGTAGCAACAGTGCTAGCTCAACGGGGCTTGCCATGTGTGTGTTCTGTGGCGTCTTGAGAGCTCGTTCAGCACGATCTCTTCACATAAATTGGTTTCCCTCCGTTTGTTTCGTTTTTCTCGTTTTCTTTCGCATCGTGTAATGCGCTTATGTGATGTGTCCGCGAATTCGCGTATGTGTTGGTTGTCTTCAGGTCTGGGACTCGTTACTTTTTCATCGTCATTTTGTCCTCAATTCACCTTCCGACTGTGTGTGATGTGTGATAACTTCGGCTCACGAGGGACTTCTCCTTTGCTTTGGTCAATATTGCATAGCAGGAAGTCGTCAAACCCGCCTCAATCTAGCTGTTGTTGATTAACGATCCGGGGCGGCGGTACGCATCGCCACCGAAGTCTCTGTGCAATCGAAGACGCTCGCTTTCGCTATCGTTAGATGTCATCGAGCTGGAGGAATTAAACCCATAATAGGTGCTAGAGAATGCACTTGACGACTGCGGTGCCAGGGCGGGATCATGCAACGAAGACGACCCACTTGATGCTCGTCGAGCGCTAGACTGACCGTCGAAACCAAGCGAGCTCAGACTTCCACCGTCCCAAGTATCAGCAGAGAACAAACCTCCACCAGCACTTTGACTACGCTCAAATAATCGACGACCTGGGCTGCGACCACGGCCAGCGCTCGCACTACGACTAGGTGTAGTCGTGGTGTCAACTCCGCCAGACAGACTAGGGTAGTCGCCTCCGAAGCTGATGTTCACATTCGGTAGCATCTGCTGAAGGAACGCAAGACCACCAGACTCACCGCCAAGTGCGCTGCTACCATTGAGTGGTAGTTCATTGCTGCTTCCGAACGAACTCCTGGAAGGATGCGGCGGCGGTGCATGGCGCAGCTGCTGAGAACTTCCCAGTGGTGGGAATCCGGACCGATCTGTCGTCGCAGGAAGCACTGACAATGACGACGGAGCATTTCCAACACGCGGAGCGTTAAATCCACCAAATGAACTTTGGTTGTTGGTTGTACCATCAAGCAACTCGTAGCGAGCGTTCGTCTGCATTCCGTCACGACCCGCATCTGCAGGGTTAGCGAAAGAAAAGCGCGAGGTATGTGTATCCTTGGGCGGTGCAGCCAGAGATGCACCGTGCACCAATGGGTACGGAGCCAACTGGACACCAAGTAGCCCTGCGAGCGCCTCGGACGAGTCGTTCCGCTGACTGAAAATCGCGTCGATGGACGCAAATGACGACGATGAGCTGGTAGATTGTGTCAAGGTCGGAGCGGCCGGCGGGAACGAGTCCAGTGTGCTGTCAGACACGTTTGAGGATCCCCATACGGCGCCAGATGTCGGTGACTTGGACGTTAGCTCTCTGGCACTGTTGGCACGACGGATGCCACCTTCGAATCCAAGACCAAACGGGCTGTATACACCTGCTACACTATTGCTGGTAGTAGTTGCTGCGACCTGCTCTTCACTCTCGCTCTGGAATATCGATGGCGTCGGGAACGGCTGTGCCCACGCTGGTTGCTCTGTTGAAGACCCTGTTACCATTTTGAGCGCCTCCAACGGACCTACTACACTTTCCACTTGTGTTGCATCTTCTTCCCGTGATGTATCTACGCGTAATTCTCGCTTCTTGTTTGGTACAGGATCACCTGGTGTTGCCGTAGATGTAGGAACCGATGCTGCAGAACTGCTGCTATGTCCACCCGCTACAATATTGCCATACGAATGCCCTCGACTCAGTGGTGGATACTCTGTGTTGTGTGCTGCTCTGTCCATACGATCTGGAGACGACGAACCTGAACTATTGGTGCTATCCCCTGCGGCCTGTCTGAGTTTAGATATCGCTGCTGCGCTCTGGGCATGCCGTTGTGAATCCCCATAGGGTTCCATACTGTGTGATCTGACCAATGTCGTCCCTCTAGCAGGCGACGGAGCTCTAACACTAGCTGCCGATCCTGTTCTGGTCGGTGCATTAGGTCTATGTGGCGGTGGAAAGCATGATCCTTCCCGTTCCTGGATCTGCCCATTCGCCATCGACATATCTCGGAATGCCGCTTTTCCCGAATGCAACGCTGCAATAAAAGACACCATCAATCAGTAAAAGTTGCCTCTCTCGCCACTTCGTCTCGTACCGGACTGCATTTCCTCCTTGGTGAAGCTATCGTCTTCGTCTCCCAGTTCGTGCAAATACAAGCAATCGGGGTTGTTGCACTGCATATTTCTCAAGAAGAAATTGCAGTACTTGGTGGTTCCAAACGACGCTCTACAATTGAAACAACAGTGAGTTGCCACCTCTCATCCCACTGCAAACGTTTTGCTTCCCACCTGAGCAAACTGCCGTCCAAATAGTAGCCATCTATTGCCACGATGCAGCACAATGCGTCGTCCTTGTTGGCGTACGTGATGTAGGCGCTGGCCGTGGCGTTGACTCTGTCCGTGTTCAAGTGCGCCTTGTTCACCACCGCCTTGACGATTTTGCCGTACTGGCCAAAGCACTCGGGCGAGCGCAGAACGTCCTCTTCGGCGAAGGGTACAGGCAGGCCGATGACGTAAACGAGATTGCGTTGCATCACGCGCACGTTCTGCAGACTCTTGCGGTTCACCGTCGCGCTCTTGGCTTGGGCCGCGACGCGCCGGTCGCTCTTCTCCTTCTGCTTACGCTGCTTGGTGCGCCGCACAACACTGGTCACACGAGGTTAGAGGTAGAACGAAAGAAAACGAGGTAGAACGAGGTAGAACGAAAGAGAACGTACTCTTCCCGGTCCAGCGGGTTCTTCTGTTTGGACAACTCGGCGTACGGCTGGCGACACGCAGGGCAGAGGCCGTTGTACTCGTTCTTGATCTGGTGCCAGCACCAGAGACACACCTGGTAGCCGCACGGACACGCGTTGAACGTCTTGTCCGTGATGTCCAGCTCCTCCATGCACAGCGGGCAGCAGTCGGGCTCGTCCTCGTACTCCATGCTTTAAACGTGGGGGGTTCGCGCTCTTTCTCTCTCTGGGCCGGCTGATTGACGTTTCCCTGCACAACGCGATACCATCAGGTCAGGCGGGTACTTGGACTGGTATCGGTATGGTGTGGTATTAATGATTAGGGCTAGGGACAGCCGCGGTCATTATTTCTAGGCACTCTCTGCTGCACCCAGCTGGAAAATATGAGACGAGGCATTTGTTCCCAGTCATGCCCGACCAGTACCCAGTCAATACCAAACGAAACCATCCCGCAACAATACAACGCCCAGTTGAGCACCCAACTCAAAAGAGCCTGCGCAGTATACATGTTATCTTCTTTGCCCTGTGGAAGCTAAAAATGCGTGATGATGCAAATCTTTATATAGTGAATATGGGAATATATAATGCTAAAAATAGTTATGAACAAAACTGGTTTTTAAATAATAAAGCTGGAATATATTTTCAGCTTTATTAGATTTTACGGATTATCCGATCAGATACTGGATCAGTTCCCGTAGCATTTTGAAAAGGTCAAATTTTCTAATTAGATAATCTGTTGGAATCAGACGCGGGCTTAAGTTTCAGATACATCTCACAGATTCATCTTTTGTGAGAGGGGAGTGGGGGTCTCGTAGATATCTGAACCACACTAATTGACATCAAATCCTCCAACTTTACAAACCTCTGTAAATCGATCACGACTTGTTGGCGATCTTCTCTCATCTCTCCAAACCTGCAACGGCAACAAAGCGAGGAAGCAGTAATAAGTAACAAGCGAGTTGGTCAAGTTAAAGAAGTAGAATGAATAGTGAAGCCGACTTCCTTCTTGGACATCACCCCTTGGTACCACTGCATTATTCCATCGTCTTCGAATCTTGCCAACAGGTAATGAATGGAACGAGCTCACGTCAAATCCAGTCGTGAGATTGAAAGCTTGATCGTGTCCAGCAGCGTAAATAGCTTCCCAGGCCGTCCCATGACGTGGATTCGGCAAAAGATCTGCTCGACGAAGGTAGTGGTCTCCGTGTTGATGCTTTTTCTTTAGTTAGCGTCCGTGCTCTGCGATGGCGAGAGGGATAGCCAGGATTGATGATTCCTCATCCTCTATGAGTGTCTAGATATCTTGTGCAGGAAATACACAAACATCCATCGCGAACCAACTCGTCATGTAGGCGTCTTCTCCTCTCATAATCAAATGAGCCGCACAATGCAGGTAGCGACTTGTCCTTGAAGTTAGAAGTGAAATTTCCGACTTGAGTATATCGCAGACCCTGCGATAACTTGTAGCCTTCGTGTGATTTCAAACTTCTAAATTTGACGTGGAAGTGGCAGCGGGTTTGAATCCATTTAGCACGCTTTCAGATATCTAGGGAATTTTGGCTTTGATGTGCTAGATTTTTTCTGCGGGAACTGATCCAATAGCTATTTTGATGAAGAGCAGCTGCGTAAAATGCTAGGCTAAATAGTGGAAACAGGATTATCTGTTTCAGTTTGAAGCAACTGGATCAAGACTCGGTCGCAAATGACTACGACTTAAACCCAAGGGTTTAACCTGCTCTGAGTATGCTGATTACTGATTATACAATAGCTGTGACGATGAGAATCGAGGAGTCACTGCAGACGCCACACCGATAACGAGGGCTTCGCTTGAAAGCACAGCACGAGCACGATGCAGAAGCCGCTGTAATGGCCTTACCATCCTGTCCAGCGACGCATTCAATGGCGCGACTCAAGCGGGCAACTTTGAGCATTTCGACGTCGTCCACCTCGAACGTGTCAATGAGGGTTTAATGCGGATCTACAGCTACAACACCACAGAGTGACAAAAGAGCTCCGTCGTAAGCTACAACTGCTTCTCGCATACTTGTTCTCTCACCGCGAGCGCTGCCATAGCGCGGCGAGTCGGCCAAGTGAAGAGTGGACAACTGTGAGTGGTCTTTATAGGGAAGGATGTCGAAATAGCTGTTTTGAAAAACAGCTCTACCCTGTATTTCAAAACCAGTCATTTTGTTGCAAAGCAGCTCTTTCAGTGTTTATGTGTTTCGCTTTCATGTTTTGCCCAAATAACCGCTTTTGTGCCCAAATAGCTATTTATGCTCTGAACCAGCTTTTTGGGCCGCAAGTCAAACGCGGCCTAAAGTACTTCGCTATAGTGTTTTACATACTATAGTCTTTGACACGGTACAATTACATAGTCCATGTAATATTTTATAATGTTTTAGTAGAGAGAAGAGATGAGTAGGGAAGTCGAGAAGAGATAGTAAATAGTATAGAGGAGAAAGTGATTTTAGAAGAACGAGATGTGCCCATGTGAAAAGGATGTTCAGTCGTACTAGTCCTGTTTTACGGTGAAAACGAACCGTCCACGTCAGGTTAGCACTAAACCCCGTAAAATGTAGTCCCCTGTCGTTTGAGAGCACACAGAACGTCCATTTAGTAAATATTTTCCGATTAGCGTGTTCAGAATACGTCACGGCATCTCGAACTAAGTTGAAGAGATCCACGCGAAGCACAGCTTGTGTAATGTAGCGTGAAGAAGCTTGATCCTTTTGTAGGTAAATTGTAAAGTGTATTGATATTTACTTGCCTAAAGTTTGTTTCCACTGTTGCTGCTCTTTTGCAGCCAACCAATTTAGAGTAAACCTAAGTTACCTCAATTAGCAACTAAACAGGAAATATGCATTGGTCTCGACCTCGCTGAGGTCCTGATCATTGGAGTAGACCTCCACGACCTCAACGAGGTCGTAAACGGAGTGTTGGCTCCGTTACACAACCCCGATTCAAAGAGCGGCCTACTTGGTCGTCGGGCAGTTGGGAGCGATGTGTCCGACCTGCTTGCACTTGTGGCAGGTCGCCCGTTGCATCCACTCAGCGGTTGCGGTGGTAGTGCTCCCACTGGTCAAACCAGAGGGAAAGCTCGATGGTCTCATCCAGGGTGGCTGGGTGGTGTTCGCGGAGGTGGTGGGTGGTCTCGGACCTCAGGCCCTGCTGGAAGTATAACCGTCATAGCTCGCAATCGGGTACCCTACACGGGTAAACCCTTCACCCGTAGCGGGTTTACCCGAAGTCGGGTAGGGTACGGGTACCCGAAAGTTTTCTCGGGTAGCTGCCGGGCACCCGTGCCCAAAAATAAAATTCTATGTCTAGGCGCACCTTCGTCCAAGCAGTCACTTATCTTGCTCTACGGCTAGTCAGGGCTCCGATGGAGGCATCCAACGCTGCGCAACAGAGTGCCTCGATTCAGACCGAAGACCCCGAAGAAGCCGAAAATCTTAAAAGGCTCGTCGCACTTCGTCAATTACCTCTGAAGTCTATTAAGTTAGAGCTTATCAAGATTTTACAACAGCAATCTGAAAAGCCTTTGTTCACCTTGCGCGACGACATTAACACAAACGCGAAGTGTTGGTCACAATTTCGGCACGTGTATGAGAAGAAACGTGGAGTAGAATTCGTGGCGGCTACATAAGTTTGGAGTTCCGGAAACGAGAAATGTGGTAAAGTGTTCGCCTTTCAGTCGTCAAATGGAACTAAATCTCTTAATAGTCACATGAAGACATGCGCACAGCACAGCGCCTCGAATTCGAGCCTGATACCGTTTTTTGACAAACAAAATGTAACTTCGACAGATAAAAAGCGAGTTGCTAAGGCAGTCACCCAGATGTGCTGTTCTGATTTAAGACCATTCAACATTGTAGCTGGAGCTGGTTTTAAAGAGTTGGCTGCCGTTCTGTTCGACATTGGACTAAAGTCTAAGCGTTCTTGTGATATTAGCGAATTACTTCCCGTTCCAAATACTGTGAGGAACAATGTCCAGGCCCACGCTGCCGGAATTCGGGATCGTTTATTCGCGATATGCACAAATCATTTCAGCAGTCGAGTTGGAGCAGGATTTACGACGGATTTATGGTCCGACACTGTTCGTAAAAAATCATTTATGTCTTTGACTATACACTACTTGACGGAGGTGTTTGAATTGCACGCTCGTACTCTTCGAGTCAAGGAAGTTGAAGGCATATCCCATACAGCTGACTATCTTTTGGGTGTTTTCGATGAAGCTTTGCTGGACTATGGTATTAGAGATTCTTCTCTGTGTACTGTTGTTACTGATTGCGGGTCTAATCTATGTGGGACTAAAGGAATTCCATCTAAGTATCACTGGATGCCGTGCTCAGACCACAAAATTGCAACCATGATCACTACGGTGTTGTGTAAGACTACATCGACTTCGCGTGGAGCCGTCTCAACACCGTTTTACCGATACTATAGTGATGCGCCTGAACTATTTGACCTCCTTGACAGATGCAAAGCTCTTGTTGCGTACTTTAAGAAGAGTAAACTTCAGAACAAGCTCACAACTACGCTGAAACAAGAAAATGTGACCAGGTGGAACTCTC
>NBNE01000250.1:0-29204 GCA_002215365.1 Phytophthora megakarya
AGTATGTTAGGTTAGTGGGATTAAAAGTGGGGACTAACGGTTTGTTTGTTGCTTGCATTGCTGTAGTCACCCGAACGATGCCATTTTCCTCCACACGGTGCAGGACTCCGAGGTGCGACCCAAGAAAAAGGCAGCGGCGTAGATGATAACAAGCGATTTGGCATCAAGCAAGCAGTTTCAAGTCATGGATATGCATGGAGAAGGGAATTGGGCGCTCGCCTTCGTCCTACACGAGTACGTTTAGAAGAAATAGAGCTGCTGAGATGAGATACTGTTGTGTTGATGTCTGCTTTGTGATTTCAACCATGACCGACAATGACCGTGGTGTGGATCATCACTAGAGAAGGTCTGGCATCAACAACCTCCACCTCGTAACGATGTTACCTATCGGTGAACAACACATTCGGGTGCGTTTTCCGGTTCAACGTTCTGTCAGATTAATTTCAGTTGGGGACTTCCCTATAAATAAATGCAGGATTATGGACATCCTGGACGAGAAATACATTGCCGGATGTGACAGGTCTTGTACTCGACCTGGCAAAAACTCGAAGCACTGCTGTCCGATGGGATCAATGGCCGCACTAAATCACGGGAAGAAATGTATGCAAGGTTAGTATACTAATGATACTTTTCAGTGAAGATTTTTCACTTAAGTTGTCTTCGGGCTTTGTTGAAGATTTGGATCGATTCGCTGAGTCGATGGGTTGGACTGTGAGGAACTTAGACGGTGAGGGAGATGCCGGTACGCCGCACTTCCACACTATGTCTACGCTGAAGCAAATATTTACGTAGTAACATACTCTTACATGTTGCAGAACTCAACTCTTCTCATGATGAGGTGGATCTCTCTCACACAGCCTTTGGTGACGTCGTGCAGATCCCACGAGACTTCGTTGCCCCACGTATCAAACCAAGGTCACAACCATCCACCAGCAGACCCTTTCCATTCTACCGCAAGCACGCTACAGGATCAACGTCATTTTTGTCAGCTAAAACGCATCCGATCGATGCTCGTTCGTCAAGTGAGCAGCAACCTCCTCTGCAACTCAAGAGGCGATCTACGATCAAGTCAGCAAAACCAAAGACCAAGCCAATCGACTTTGTTTACAACATCGCCACGAGGCGGAAGCTACGCGAACAAGTCGACGGTGAGCGTACGCGGGTTCTCCAAGAGGCCAAAGCACGTGAAGCCAAGCTTCGAGCTGAAAAGAAGTGGGTGTTCGACAAACACAACGATTCGCCACCAAGAAAGACAGCGTGGAGTCCTAGCAAGAAAGGGAAAGCTCCTGACAAACCTAAAAGCAACAGTTCGTCCATCCCCAAGCGCGTGTCTTCAGCTCCCAGCAAACGCAGCAGCTCTGTGTCCTTGTCCACCTGTCACTCCACCCAACAACTCAGCAAAACCCCTAGCGACGACGTCGAGAGCTCCATCCGGGAGTTCGAGCGTCGTCTGCACACTCAGTGGAGTCTGCACGTCGAGCAGTAACTAAATGCAACAAAACGGATGAAAACGAGCTCATAACGTAGCTTTAGAGTCTCCAGTAGATTTACGCGGTGCGCAGCGGGGGCGCCACGAGGATCACGACGTCTCCGCGCACGAAGAGCATTTCGATGGTGCGCTTGGACTGCTTGATGAGCTCCTCGTACGTCTCCGGGTCCAGCTCCTGCACGGTGATCGTCTCCTCCACGTCGCTCAGTACCATGTTCAGATGCTGGTCGTACGCCTGCAGCACGCCACGCAGCTCTCGGTCGCCTCGGCACTTGACGTAGATGCGCTCGGCCACGCTCAGCTTGATCAGGTCCAGCGGCTCATCGATCGACGCCATCTTCGTGCGGAATTGGGAGTGATGGTATTGTTCTGCTACAGGAAGATTTTCCTTTTCTACTATAGAGAGGTTCTATTTCGACCAATGAAATCGCGAGACGACCATTGAGCGCTTGGAACCATTAACACAGGACAAACAATAGCCGTGATGCGGGGCGAGAATGCGGGCGTGTTGGACGCCTTTAGCGACGTGAGCGAGTCTTCCGACAGTGACGAGGAGCTGATGCATGTGATGGACCCGTCAGACCCGCGCGCGCATCGGCCAGCGCCGGTTGTACAGCCCACACGCACCAAGGATGAGCGGAATCAGGCGGCTTCTCGGTGGGACTCAGACGATGTAGGCGAGCCAATCAGCATGGACTCGGACGCGGAGAATCAGAAGAATCAGACCCCCGTAATCGAAGATGATGATGTCAAGGAGACTGTGGCACCTGTCAAAAAGGTCGTGCTGTCCAAATGGGCAGCTCGCTTCCTGGTGCCTGCGAGTGAGCGGAAGATCCCCGTGTTCGAGGAGCCGCCTTTAGAGCCGTTGAATGACTTCATTCTGAGCGATTTCAGCTCGAGATATCGCGGTAATACGGGCGCTGTGGACGTGGAGAAGGAGATCAAAGCTGAGGAGGAAGAAGAGCAGACAGAGAGCAACAAAATGCAGGTTGGAGCACCGCTATTCGATGCCAATTCGACGAGTAAAGACAAGGAGCAGGAAGATGGCGATGACAAGAAGGACAAGAAGAAAAAGAAGAAAAAGGAAGACGCCCGCAAACGGAAAGAGAATAGGTATTTCGTCACGGACTTGGCCACCAAGTGTTTCCACTGCGGTGAAGTTGGCCACATGGCCAATGTCTGCATGAACGACAAGCTGCAGCCGCCATGCTACTACTGTGCATTGCGTGGACATCAAGCGTGGGAGTGTCCCAACCTTCCGTGTGGGAATTGTCTGCAACTTGGGCATCAGGAACGGGTAAGCAAGCGATATGATGTAATTGTCTGAGTGATGAACACTTGACTGACGGGTACTTTGTGATATGCTATAGGACTGCAACAACCGAACGCTGAATATTGAGCCGTGCGAGCTTTGTGGCCGTACGGGACATATTGCAGATGACTGCGATAACGTGGGAAACCAAGATCAGGTGACATGCATGGTGTGCACGAAAGTAGGTCATCTACAATGCGCGCCTTTGCCGCCTCCTGCCGACAGATATGTTTACTGCCCTCATTGCTCCAAGAACCACACACTCGATAGGTGCCACGAGTACGACGAACCTGCAGCGACCAACTTCGCGACCAGAACAGCTAGCGGTCGCTCTGTGCAGACATGTTTTGTGTGTAACGAGGCTGGACACATTGCTGCTGAGTGCCCTGCGCGCTCGAATGGATACAACAGGGGTGGAGGCAACTGCTTCAAGTGCGGCAAGCCCGGGCATTTTGCTGCTGATTGTTACAATTCGAATAGTAACAGCAATAACGGACGGCGAGTTACAGGTCGCAAGCGTGGCCGCGATGTGGAGGACGAATATCCGGACTACAACGACTATGACTACGATGAGGATGAGGACTATTACTCGTACAAGTCGTCTAAGGGTGGAAAGAAAAACCGAAGTAGAAGTGGTTCGTCGCGGTCAAGGAACAACGGCAACAAGGGCTACGCGCGGTTGAATGAAGCCTTACCTACAAGACCGCACAGAAACAACAATAGTTACGGTGATCGCAGACGCAACTCGCGCAGGTAGATATACTGCGGGGATTGAAGGAGACGGAGAGGTCAGTTGCAGTGGCTGCGTGGTTAGCGCCAACCATCTCGACGCACTGTAGCGTTGTGTACAAAGCTGTCGAAGGTGATAGCTGACCTGTGACGATAGAGAAGTTGTGATGGAAGTGCTGTAGAATCTATTTCCTCTTCATGAGCTTTGACACGTTATCGTACAATTTGAGATCTGTGAACTTCGTGTCGAGTGTGGCGAGGCAGATGGCGAACCCTTGAAGCGGACTGAGTGGAAACTACGGATTCAAGATGAGACCAGTGTGGTTTTGGAGAGTTGACTTTGGAGTGGTTTACCTTGACATCCATCGTGAAAGTGCTGTTGTGGCATTTACACTGTCGACGAGGCCCAGATGGGTTACAGGATACCCTGCCAAACTGCAACACCATGCTATCTCCAAGTGTCTGACGCATTGTTATTGTGCAGGACCAAACAAAAGTTTAGTGCCGAAATTGTGAGTTGGTGATGAATAACGAGCTTCTTACATCGCATATCATCTGGAAGTTCTTTATGGATGGCATGGTGACACGACCACCGAAGTCTAGTACGTGACCCCCAGTTTTCTCGTCGAAATGTGGACGCTTATTATGCAGCATGAGAAGCTTTTCATTGTCTGTACTGCCTACCTTGGGTGATTTATCCTTCCACGTTGATGCAGTACCGTTCGACTGCACGTGCGGAATCTGTACAGCGAGTCTTCCCGGTCCCATATCGTCGTACGAGAATTCTACAGCGCATAAAATGTTGCGAACACTCGCTTCCAGCGCAGTTTTGCTTGGACTCATTCCGTCATCGTACATGGTGTACTCTGAACCTGACTAGAAAATGGCGCATTACAAAGTGATTGCAGAATGATACTCTCGTTCGCTAAACGACTCGAGATATACCCACCCAATTGCTGCGCAGCTTTCCTACGATGAAGTTGCTGCGTCGATTTGTCGGGGTTTGCTCCATTGCGAGGAGGTAATTTGACGTCTTGCTACTCGCCCGCTTTTGGGCACACAGCAAAAACTGTTTCCCCGACTCGAGATAGAGACGAAAAATTGGATGGAGTCGATTGAGACCCTGACGATCGCGTTCAACATAGCACTATGGATTCATTTCATCGGTGCAAATATTAGTGTCAGTAGCATCGTCCGCAAACTTTTACGACACGTACGCGAATTGCAGCAGCACCTTGGGTGGGTGATCGCATCACAAATGAGCGCAATGCGCTAATTTCCGCCCGTTGTGGTGTCCTGCACAAACCCTCGCTTGTGAGATTAGCGTTTGCGGCCCCGAAAACTGCGCAATTGACGTTGATCACGGGTGCTACATATGGAAAATCGGCATGGTCTAAGTTATTTAATGTCACTACTGGAACTACCCGTCAACTGGGTTACCTTCACGTTCCTGGTCGGAATCGTCCGAGTCATTAGGGATGTCGCTTTCCGAGTCGAGGCTGCGACTGAAGCTGCTTCTTGATATTTTGCCATCGGAGCTTTTGAATGAAAGTTTCTTGGATTCTGTGTCTTTAGCTTCTATATCGCTAGTTTTCGCTTCAATTCGCTGATCCTCCTTATCGAACCAGCCACCAGGTTTTTCTTCAGGTTTTTGGTGTCGACTTTCAACATCATAACCCTTCTTTCGACTTTGCCATGAGTCGTGATATTTTGCTTCGCGTTCGTCTTCATCAGAATCGAGCTGCAGTTCCGCCATCATTTGGTCGTACGTCGCTTGTTGGCTTTGGTGCCGCGCCATGGTTCCTACCCAGATACACTAAGGTGTAGCACTGCCAAAGACGGTGGTTTCAAACTATCGATGCACAACGTCAAACCGATTTTAGTCTCAATCTTCGACAAACGCCAAGTAGGCCGTTCCCAAGACAGACTTTTATTTACGACTCTCCGTATCTAGTAGCACTTTTGATCGCGCTACATTACTAGCAGCTCGTTCAAACGACGACGTTGCAGTCGTCGTGATATCCGTTATACGATCAACGATGTTTATGGCAATCAGATCCGCCTGGAAGAGTGATCTGTAACCTGCAACGTGATCGTCATCTACTTTCGCATTGCTTGGGAAGTCCACTTTCGAATTTGACCTCGAACGAGCAAACACCTTGGGCCTCCCCCGGAGCCGCAGAATCCACAAGCGTAACAGAATGAACTTCTTCAAGATCGGCTTGTGTGCAGCCATAGTATGTGTGGTCCAAGTCAGTGCTGCTTCCAACGCTAAGCAATACCGTGTCCCTACTCGCCAGGGTTCCAGTCCCTACTTCCGCAGTACTCGCCGAGAGTAAGCCACAACCTACGACACGCATTCCTATATTTCGTCTCGACGTGGGTTATGGATATTCACTTGCGGGCAACCAGGTTCAGTTAGCAGGCTAAACTGAAACAAAATCAAAGTCAAACCAGCGCTTCGCTAACACTTGTTACGTAGTATGATAGTGATCGGTTCCCTACGAACTGAACTACAGTACGTGAGTATGTACCTGTTGAAGTACTTAGGTCTTCGTATCATGCAGTTGTGCTACTGCTACGGTAACACTTCAAGTAACTTTTTCAAAGCCTTCATTCAGACGACGACAATGAAAGTTCAACTCAATCAGTATACGCTTGTTGTCTAAGGCGACTTCGCTTCATGAACTTCTCTTGCAGCGAGTCACTATCCGACACCACATTGTAGTTGTAGTCACACGAGCTTGTGATACAAAGTCCTTGTGCGGCACACTACGCTACATATAGTTACATGTTCATGTAGTGTAAACGCTGGGAGAACTTCATGGTTCCCTACTCAGTAAGAAAGGTAGATATTGTTGATGGTTTGTTGATGCTGCCGTAGCTAAATTTCTGTTGCACGTCGAACTTCAAAGCATTATTCATGTAGTGGTACGAAGTGTAAACGTTTATGACTATCGGATCCACTTGGAAATGCTGCAAGGAATCCTCCCAAGGATACTATGGATCTAATGTTACTATAGCTTGTAACTCGGTCGTTACCACGTGGCCTTATTACTTGTAGAGCGTTTTCCCGAGCACCTTACTTTCGAATTTGACTTCAAACCGTGCTCTCCTCTCTCAACATGGTTACAGTCCTTACTACCGTCACAGTACTCGTCGAGAGTAAGCCAGCGATGCAATTACTGTCGTGCGGCCTCACGACAGGCAAGCGGACGATGCGCCTTGAGTCTCGCATTGAGCACACAAGCTACGGGCACTAGTTCGGTTTGATAAGCCAGGAGAGGAACCGATTGATGCGAATAACAATACCATGTAATTTCTCATGTATTCCTGGGACGGTATGTACGAGCCAAGCGCGGGCCCGACTTTGGGTCTGTCATGAGTCTCATGACCCATGACTATTAATACTGATCGACTAAGTAAAGTATGTGAAGTTATAGCGAGAGTGATGGTCACATTGTTGAAGTTGAAGGACACTTTTATCCGTGATAGACCTCACCGAAACTGATACAGTATTGCATGTGCAAACCATTTGTGAGAAGGTAATTGTACTTATTACTTGTTATGAAAACGCACTCGCATGCCAATGCTACATGCGGCGTAAATGGCCATACCTACCCTGCGACGTTCATAGTTGACTTCGTTTTTGTTTTTCACTACCGCAAGGTACAGACCGGTAGGTGTCACTTAGAATCTTAACGACGACCTTCACAGTTGATGGCAGCGCTCAAGTACATACATGTACATCAACGCACGAGCGCGACATCGCGATGCTGTCCAATTGCGTACTTAAGTATTGATGTGCAAAGTCCCCTACATGGATCAACTGCGGTGTTTGTATGGATATTAATTGGTAAAAGTGATTTGGTAGTGTGTGCAAGCGCGCCATTCCATCGTATCCCATCAGCATGATGCGATTGAGTATTAATACCAGGAAGCAACAACAGCGAAAAGCATCAGTATTGTCTCGGATTCGAAATTCCGCTGGCACCGCGCTGCAACGTGAACAATAAAGTCAACGGGGTGGACCTTGTGGCCAAGGCAACAGATTGTGGCGTAAGTGCGGCCGTGAGTGCCTTGCACGAGGACAACCTCCACATCGTGAAAATCTTCAGTGTATCATTCGCAAGACACAGCCGGTCGATACACTTGGCTTTTGTATGTCCGAATAAATTTCTGAAAACTAAAAGCACAATAGTTTTCAGAAAATTATCCGGACATACAAAACCCAAGTGATCCAGCACATCAGCACATGATGCACCTGGCTCCAATTCACCAGCCCATGATCAATCTTGCGCTTTGATCCGTACCGAATGTCCCCAATCTCCTGCTTCCCAATGTTTGTATAGGCCATTCTCCAATTGGACTCGTGCTCGGAACACCTTATTGTTGTGTGCGACCGACTCCCCACTACTAGTCCAGCAGTACAGAAATTCACAGAATGCAGCTTATCAAGGGCCTTTTCATCGCCGCCGTGGTCTGCGTGGCGTCCGTAAGCGCTCAGCACAAGCAGTGGGTGGACCCGTACCCACCTGGAGCTGACAGTGATGACTCGGGTTCTACTACTCCGACACCTACGCCGACACCGGGCCCCGTTGAGAAGGGATTCAACGTGCACCAGGTCAACTTCGCGTCTAGCGACCCCAAACAGGAGAAGGATGAGGAGAAGGAATCCTCAGGCAACAGCACCGTGTACGTCGTTGGAGCGTTGGGCGCCTGCGCCTGCGTCGGCGTCATGGCCGCTGTCTACATGAAGCGACGGAACGATGAGGACAAGCTGCCGGGTGAGATCTTCACTATCGATGATAAGAACTCGGTGCTGTAAACGTGTTGGGCCTTGACGTGTGCAGAGGCCATGTCTTATTACGTTGGTAGCATTAATACAATTGAAAGTGTGTGTGATCGAAACACGACTTGGTATTGCGCCGATTGAACGTTAGGCGACTTCGGTTTGTCATGAAGCAGGATGTTGATAAAGCAGAAATGGGAACAATGCTGTTGACTCGTAGGCTATGAACAGAATGTACACTGGACTTGTTCCCCAGTTTGTCTTTTCAGACTGAAATTCAAGCTTGACGATCAATAGATCCCCTAAAGTTCACTGGGATTGCCCTCGCATATATCCCCTCCCAGGAACGAACAGCGAAATATCGGCATCAACATCACGGACAGATCAACAGTCATACTACAACTATACACGTAACAACTCATCCATGAACAGGAGGGGAGGAATCATTTCAGTACAAACATGTACACATCTTCTTCTAGCATGCACAGGGATTGCACTGTGCTTCTTATCTGCGGTATGATTCATGCCGCATGATGCCGCAGTGTCGCCGACATCAAACTGTGCACAGTAATAACGAGTCGCTATGATACGCTGCGTGGTTTTCGAAGTCTGCAAGTGATAACTTTTGCTGGGGTTAGCTGGAACGGTGGTTCCAAACTACTACTATCCAAGATACACTATAATACATGATGTAGTATGACACCAATGCACCTCACTGAGAGCAATGCTAGCACTAGCATCAGCTGTGTACGAGCTGAATGGAGGGGGCGAACGGAGCTCGTATAGACTGGATGACCCAGTAGCAAGTACTGGAGAGCAATCTCAATTGAATCGTAGTGATAATTTCAACGTACAGAGCGCTGGTTGGTTTAGCACTCCGCTACCATTCTTGTGTACACATCAGCACGATCCAAAAGTCAACCTCAACTTTCATTCGCAGGTTCTTCGGTGAGGTCGCTTGGCTCTGGTAACCTGAGGTCTCATGAGGTCATGCATGCGGACGATGGCACATTGTCGAAGTGGCAAATGCCGGAAGTATGTGATGAGAGCACTGTGCTGTAAATTGAGAACTGGCAAAGCAGCTTCTGCTTCGCTGGCAGGACGCCCATCCTTTCCACTGCAACAGTGGAAATGAAGGACCACCGGGATGTAGCGCAAGCCTTGCAGCTCGATGAACATCACGAAACATGATGCACGTTGAAGTGAACAGGAATGACGTGCCGCAAACCAACTGATTTACTTGACCCCTTCAACGTTCAAACATTGCCAGGTCCATGGCGTCCTCGAGTCCAGAGTTTCTCTCGTCTTGTTGCGTGATCACAGCAATTACCCAAATGTTCACCCTTCTGATGGCCTCTATGATTGCGATGAAAGCATCTGGACCATTGTTGCTCCTTTCCGCGAGGGACTCGACGCTCAAGGCGTATCGGAGACTCCCATCCGATCCACATTTGTGGCAAGAATCTATATCCAATGCTCTAGCAATCTTTGCGTAAGACTCTAAGCTGGAATCACAGTGTCAAGCCGATCTAGCGCGGACCATTCCGGCAACCATTTCGCCAGACGACTTGAAGCCGAGTTGGCATTATTGTGTGAGTGCCTTGTGCCGGCTCAACACGCTGCGCTAGTAGAGGTCCGACGCTGGCGGGTAATCCGCTGTTTTCCAGAAACTAGTCGATGCTGTCGGTCGTGGCATCGCGCAGCACCAAAGAGGACACGGACTGGTCTTGTACGGTGGTCAAAATGTAAAGGTAGGTTTCCCCAGCTTCGAGATCGGAGCGCGCCAAAATGTGTCTTCAAGTGAGGCAGGACGCTCCGGTGGTCCGGCCGCAGCTCGCTTTGCTCATGCTGTGTAAGATACCGGGCTGTCCACGAAACTTTGGTTTGGGTTGTCGTGCAGTCATAAAAGGCATCAACATGGCAATCAAAGATGGAGGCTGCACTCGAGAAACAACAAGAAGATGGTATGCTTTGCCTCGCTTGAACTAACGGTGTTTCAGACTCGAGCCCAGTATCTGAGTCAACGCGATGAACTCGCCACGGAGCTATGCGCATGGGACATCGGTCGCCTAATGTTTGTGTGTATCAACGACGTCACGCTCATATATTTGCTTGGTGCCGAGTTGTTCTCGCAGCGAAACTTGGCTGCCAAGTCACTCGGCGCCAACTGATCCACACGCCACCGCGTTATTGCGGCCATGGGCACTTCGATAGCTGCAGCAGCACCGGCTGGGTGTCGGCGTGGCATCCGCGCGAAACGAATGAGCCGGCGCCATCCCAGTTAGCTATTTGATTCAAGCTTGTGGAACCGTGGGCGCCGCGCAAGAGGATCGCGGCGGTGCCGAAAATCCAGATGGCTCGGTGCAGTCACAAAGAGCTCCAAGTTGAAACATGTCAGCTCGCTCAAAAGCTGTCGTCGCCACCTGCCGAGCAACATCCATCCACCAGCAGTGCTGAACAGAGCTGACACGACTAGAAACGTTCTTTGCAGCGCCTTCAAACCGCCGTTGCTCGCATTTTTCGAGGCTTTTAGTGTCAAGTCGCTCGTGGCTCGACGGTCGCTGGCCATTCGCCTTCTCCGACCACAATCGAGACTGAGACATCATCTAATCTACATGTATTGTCATATGCATATACAAAGCAAATGTATCGCTATAATAAAGCTGGTCGTGGCCCATAGTGAAGCCTCGATCTGATCGACTTGTTCGGCTCCTCCAGCCGCACGCACTAGGTGATTGTTTTGGCTTTCGAGTTTGGCCGGACGCGGATCGGGGAGAGGCGACCGGACTCTACGGAACCGCCATACAAAACGTTTAACGACGCCGAGTCGTGTGTTCGCCGGCAGCAGCTGGTGTGCTCGCCGCCGTCCAGCTGGACTCGGCGCTCCGCCCAGACAGCACGACTGACTCTATGCACTCGAGTCCCAGCCCAGGATGCTAGGGATGCATCCTTCGCTGTGCGTGCCCAATCTCCCGTGCCGCTCCTTCTTCATTCTCCAATTAGACTTCTGCTGGTGAACAGTTCGTTGAGAAAGACTCGACAGCAGCAGAACATGAAGGTCGCTAAGAGTTTGGTCCTTGCCGCTGTGCTCTGCGCGGCGCAGGTCAACGCTATCGACTTCTCGCAGGCCAGTCTCACGGGCGACGGCGCCGCCGGCAAAGTTGGTGCGGCCGCCTCCGGCCCCAGCGACGACCAGTCGCAAGTGCAGCAGCAGACGCCGACCGAGTCGTCTCCAGGCGGCTCGGCCGTCACCTCGGCCGCAGGTTCGGCCGGTTCGGCCGCGACTTTCTCGGCCGCCACATCCACAGAAGCCTCGGCCGGTTCTGCTGCGACGTTCTCGGCCGCGACGTCCTCGGAGGGAAGCGCCGCCGGTACCGATTCGGCCTCTTGCAGTCAGGAGTTCTCCACCGCCGGAAGTGAGGGAGGCGACACGACAACGGGCAGCGACGTGGGTGGAGCCACCGACTCGGCCTCGTGCAGCCAGGACTTCTCGGTTGCCGGAAGCAGCGACACGGCCGATTCATCGTGCAGTCAGGAGTTCTCAGTGGCCGGAAGCAGCGATGCCTCGTGCAGCCAGGAGTTTTCGGTCGCTGGCAGCGAAGACTGCAGCCAAGGTATTGACATTGCTGGATCGGACGACTGCAGCGAAGGTTACGACATCGCCGGCTCGGAAGAGACTGCCGGCAGCACGGACACGGGGGGTGATACCTCGACTGGAACGACGGGCGGCGACACTGGTGGCGATACGTCCACGGGCACAACTGACGGTGGCGATACGTCCACGGGCACAACTGACGGTGGCGATACGTCCACGGGCACAACCGATGGTGGCGATACGTCCACGGGCACAACCGATGGTGGCGATACGTCCACGGGCACAACTGATGGTGGAGACACGTCAACGGGCACAACTGATGGTGGAGACACTTCCACGGGCACGACCGATACTGGTGCATCTCAGGACGTGACTCAGGGTGATACTTCTACCGGAACGACGGGTGGCGACACCGGCGGTGATACTTCGACGGACACCACTACAGGTGGTGGTGAGACTTCAACGGACACAACGGGTGGCAGCACTACGACAGACACCTCCACGGGAACTACTGAAGGCGGCGATACTTCCACAGGCACTACTGAAGGCGGCGATACTTCCACGGGCACTACTGAAGGCGGCGACACCTCCACGGGTACTACTGAGGGCGGCGATACTTCCACGGGTACTACCGATGGTGGTGACACTTCTACGGGTACTACCGATGGTGGTGACACTTCTACGGGCACTACGGGTGGTGGTGACACTTCCACGGGCACGACCGAAGGAAGCTCTACTGGCACAGAAACCGGAGCCTCGGAGGACTGTTCCGAGGGTTACGACATCGCTGGCAGCGATGACTGCTCTGAGGGTTACGACATTGCTGGCTCGGAGTCGTGCAGCCAGGGCTTCTCTGTTGCTGGCTCGGACTCTTGCAGCCAAGAGTTCTCCGTCGCTGGCAGCAGTGACACCGCTGACTCCTCGTGCAGTCAGGACTTCTCGGTTGCTGGAAGCAGTGACACTGCTACCTCTGCCTCGTGCAGTCAGGACTTCTCTGTCGCTGGCAGCAGCGGAACTGAAACTTCCGCTGCCACTGGCGGCTCTGAGACGACCGAGACATCTGCAGCAGGTGGTTCGGCTACTACTGGCGGATCGGAGACTACTGGCACCTCGGAGGCCACTTCGGCCGGTGGTTCGGCTGAGACTTACGGCGGTGCGTCCGCTCCGGCTGAAACCTCGGGATCGGACACTGTGCTTACTTTCTCGCCATCGGCTGCCAGCTCCGACTACAGCGGCAGCACGACTGCTTCCACCCCTACTACTTCTAGTGGTAGCAACCAGGACACACCCACACAGCAGCAGACTGCCTTCAGCGTTGAGGCTGTGAAGTTCAAGTCCGGTGACGAGGCCGAAACCACGGGTGTGGGCGCCACCCCGTTCATCGCTGCGGCTGCGGCCTGTGCCGCCCTTGCTGTGGTTGGAGCGGTTTACATGAAGCGACGGAGCAACAAGAAGAACTCGAAGAAGGATTCGGGCGCCATCTTCACCGTCGACCAGAACTCGGCACTGTAAGGTGTTGAGTTAGACCATGTCCCGTGCCGTATAGCGCCATCTCAATGCGTTGGTTGCAATGAATGAGAGACGTTGGAAGACCTCGATCAAGAACGAACCGAGAGGAAGTGAGTGTGAGTGCGTTATCAACTTGTATGCAGAAGAACTATGCGAGTATTTTGAAGCTGACTTCGAGCTCCAGTCTCTGCTCCCGCTCGCTCGCCGAACGCGGTCGTGTATTGTGTGTAGGTCGTTTTCCCTCGTCAGACCATTTGCGCGTCCGCGTCTTGGACTGGTGCGTGTGTCTTGAGTGAGTAGTGAGTTTCGAGTTTGTTCCAATAGAAAGCGCCAACTTTAGTCTCTTCATCCTCTTGGTCTCCATTAATCAAAGGCTCCATATTATTCCATCACCTTTACTACAGTCTCAAATCATGAACAGCATCGACACCAGAACAGTCAGAACAACCGCATTGCTCTCGAGTCTCGTAGCCCCTACACAAACACATCGCACATCCATCTCCATCAGCATTACGAACTCCCATAAAACTTTGTCTATCCTAAAGCTTTGATTGAATCCTGGAATTTCCAGATGAAATGCTTCGATCCAAGCTTTGAACGTACCGTTCCTGGTCCCTTTGGCCCACACTTCCACCTCTCGAATGCCGTAGAGCACGCGTTCGTTCGTGTTGCTCGTCGTAACGCTCAGCCCATCGTCCGTGCATGAGAATTGGTCACTGCAGACGTTGGGCGTCTCAATGACCAACCGAATGTACTTGAACTTGGTGGCGAGTTTCGCCAGCCCTTCCGTGTGGTTGTCCACGCGGTCGTAGGCGTTGCTGAGGTTGAACACCGCAATGATACTCGTGAATTCCACGCCGTCGTACGACACTCGGATGCGGTAGTCTCGAGGCGAAAGGAACCCGTGCCATCGCACCACAATCCGGGACAACGTCGGTGCCAGCGTACTCATGTTCACCTGCCAGAAAACTTCTTCGGTAGCGTTGTCCCCAGCCGACCACCAGCTCGTTTCTTCCGGGAATCCGTCATTCGCATTGCCCGGGATAAACACCGTGTCGTGCACAATATTCGGTGCGTAATTGTAGTAGCTGCTGGCATGTGCAGGTTCCCCGATAGCTGCGTTGAATTCCACCCCTGGAAAACTCACGTCACCTTGGACAATAGCAATCGTCAGCAACACGAAAGCGAAGATATTGAATAGCATGAAGTCTATTCGTCTAATTTTGAGGTGTACAGTCGAATTCCGTGAACAGTCTAAAGCATGTTGTCCGTTTCACTGCCACGCTGGACAAGTACAAGTCTCTAGTGACAACTTGAGTCAGTATGAATGCAAATGCTGCGGCGGAATTGCACCTGAAAATGTGCAAGAAGGTGGCGCAGCTCACGAAGGTCATTTTCCAGCTCAATACTCGCAACGAGGACTACCAAGCTGAAGCAGAACATACGCGAACTGCTCATTCTGTAGAGATTCAGAAGCTCACACAAGATGCAGCAGACAAGATGCGAGTGTTGCAGGGGAAGTTGCAAACCCAAGCTGCTACTGCAGCTCAGCGAGAACGCCAACACGTTGCGGATCGACAGAAGGTGATGAATGAAACGCAGCAGCAGCAACGACGCACACAAGCGAGTCGAGTAGCTGCAGAAGAAGCTTTTCAAGCAAAAGTGACCGAAATGGAAGCTCAAGTGCAAGAAGCACAACGAGCTTTTGACGAACGGATAGAGCAACTCACGACAATCGCTAATGAGAAGGAAAATGAACGAAGTTTGAGTTCACAAGCAGAAACTGAAGCTCAAGAAGCGAGACTCGAAGAACTGAGACTGAAGCACGCGGATGAAGTCGAACAGCTCGTGACGACGTCCAACGCCAAGTACAACAAAATGTTGGCCGAGCAGCTTCGTGCTCAAGATGGGCTCAAAGCTGATCTCGTAAGTGCTAAACACGACTGGGAGAAGCAGAAACAAGAGGAAGCTGAAGTGCGCGAACGTCAACGTTTGACTCAAGACATGAGCGCTAAGTCAGATTTTGATCAGATGAAGCACGAATTGGTGACGAAAATCGAGGCGCTGCTAGTTGATACGGAAACTTTGCGTGGTAATGAGACTAAACTTCGTGAAGAAAAGGAGAATTTGGTGAAGAATCAACAAGAAGCAGCACGGACTATCAAGCAATTAGAGTTGCAGCTTACGAAGGCTCAACAAGACTCACAAAGTGTGCGTCAAGATGCTTCGGCTCATGCCGAGGAGCTACAACGCATGCTTGCAGTTAGCACGGATAAAATCGACCAACTGGCACAAGAGCTTGTTACGTTAAAGCAAACATTGCACACTCGAGATCGAGCTCTGGTACAGATACAAAAGAATCTAGAGGCTGCCCAGTTAGAAACTCTGCAGCAAAATGCCAATGCATCTGAACTACAAGCGCAATTGACAAAACTGCTACAGGAACATGAGCTTCGACGTGCAAATAGCAAACGTGAAGCACTTACCGCTTCGAAGGAGATTGAAGCAGGACAGAAGCAGATTCAGAAACTGGAAGCTGAACTTGCGACTATGCAGAAATCAATCACCGATATGCAGACGGAAGGCGCAAGCAACGCGTTATCTCAGTCAAAGTTGAAACAGGAATTAGATCGTGCTGAGACCGATGTAAAACAAGCAAAAAGTGATCATGAACGAGCTGTGGAAGTTCTCGAACAATCCCATGACAGCAAACTCCAGCAGCTCATGAGCTCTCATACTAACGAGATGGAGAGTCAACGCGCTACAGCAGTGAAGCAGTTAGAACAGTTGGAAATTCGTATGAATGAAGCTTCGGCAAAGTCATCGGATGAAAAAATGGCGGAGCTGAAGAAAGAGCATCAACAGGTCTTGGCTGATCATGAAGCGGCTTCAAAGACGACACAAGCTAAACTTCATGACGAAATTGTCAAGTTCGAGATGCAAATCAAGACTCTGCAAGAACAAGTTGCAGCACAAACTCAGCAGGTTTCAGATTTGCAGAAGAAGATTGAAAACTTGACGAGACAGCTTGATAACTCGCAGCAACAAGCAGCATCTTTACAATCTGCAAAAGATGCTCTTCAGTTAGCTACACAGAAATCACAAACGGAACGAGATGAAGCACACCAGAAACAAATTCGAGAACTTGAAACACAAAGAGAAAATGTCTTAAAATCTCTCACTGCAGAGAAAAATCAACTGGAACAACAACACGCCAAAGTACTCCTTCAATTGGCTCAAGAACATGCAGCAGCACTTCAAGGTAATAATGAACAAGTTGAGGCTAAAAGGTTACAGGATCTTGAAACTCAAGAGATAGCGATGCGAGAGGTGTACGAGCCGCAACTTGCAAAACTCCGCGAAGAAGTTGAGTATTTACAGCGAGCTCTCGTAGCGTCTACAGAAGAAGCTACGGAGACACGAAGGTCAATGGAGGAGACAACACTTTTTGAACAAGAGCAACTTCGTAGTGCCATAGTCGGTTTTGTAGAGCGTGTGGCAGTGGAACGCTCTCTCGCTGAACATGCAGTTCGCCAAGAAGTTGAAAAGCTTCAACTTAGTCATTCTCAGAATGAACATGAGCTGGAAAAACGTTTTATGGATGCGTCAAAATCGCAGCTTGCGCGTTTTCAGGCAAAAGCTGACTCGGACTTTGCACGTCTGGCAGAAGAACATCGACAAGATCTCCGTGATGCTGCTCAGCAGCATGCAGAGGCCATGGTAAAGCTAGAGAACTCATTGAATACTGGACAAGAACGAGCAATTTTATCGGAACGAGCAGAGGCATCGAAGCAACTTGCAACCTTGAGTTCCAAGAAAGATTTAGAGCGGTCGGAAGCGCTTCTGGAAGCACAAAATACTCATGACCAACACTATGGAGAGCTGAGTGCTCGACTGCAAACAACCGAAGAATCATTAACGAGAAAAACTTTGGATTGGGCGAGTGCTATGCGTGAAGGACAGAGCTTGAGTGCTGCACTAGCTGCAAAGACGGAAGAAATGACACTAAAACTAGCTGCATTGGAGAAGAGTTCGCGTGAACAAGTAGATACCCTGAAGCTTGCAGCAAAATGCGAGATGGACAAGCTACTGGAAGAAAACTTATCCGAAACCAAACAATTGAGTTATCAATTCGAGGAAACTCGACAAGTCATGGCGGAGAAAGTGGCGAACCTGAAAACTATAATCAACGAGTGGCAAGAAAAATATGAACGACGTGAAAGTCGTCCAGAGGACGTCTCTCGAATAGTGGAGCTGGAACGACTTGTAGTAGAGAAAGACGCTTTAGCACGACGTACATTGGATGAAATGGCGTACATCAAACGTGAACTGCTCAACCGCGAGGAAATGTACAACAAAACCTTCGCGAGAACACCCAATGTAGGAATGCTTCAAGTACTCAAACCGCACGTGCAACAACAGATGCCGATACAGCAGTCGGTAAATCCGATGCAAGCTACACCTCCAACGAAGGCCCGCGGAAAATCTAAAACGTTTGATCAGCCAGAATTACAGCGAAGACGAAGCGAACGTAATGGACTCACTGCTTCACCCCCGTCCAGTGCTATGAATCAGGCGTTGCCACCGTTGCAAAATAACCAGTTTAGCTAATGTTACAGAATTTGTTTATCCGACTTTGCCGTTCCAAAACGTTATTCTAGAGGTTAAAGTAGTAGAACTGACGGGTTTTGGATGATCCACATTTCGTTGATCCGAATCCGCGAAACTACAGTCCAGAATCTAAAGATATTGCCCTGACTCGGAGTTATTTTATTGCAGGGGTCTGGAGTGCAACCACCAAAGCTCGAGTACATGTATTGAGCATTAATATGGTGACCTGGATGCGTTAGAGGTCTTAGTTCACGAATAAATTTTGCTACGACAAGTTTTGAGTTGAGCACTCCCGTATATGTGATTTTCTGGGAACGGTACTGCTGTAGAGGAATTTGTTATGGTTTTCTATTTACCACTACTTAGCTCTGAAAAGTAGTTGCTCCATATACTTCAATAATAATACTCCGAGTAATTAGAAACTCTAACCTGCCAAGGTCCGTAGGTTGGCAAGACATGACCCCAACAGCCCCTTTGAGTGATGCAAAGCCCAAATCCTCACGGATTCTTCTACTCATAACATTTTTAATACGGTCACGGCGAGTCGACTACAAACCATAAGGGACCACGTTGACAAGAACAATAACAACTACAAAGGAAGGCCCAGCACAGGGGACGTGCGTTGACCTAACGCCGTTGAGCCTTTGATACCAATGAACGGCCGGGCATCATTTCCTGTTAGAATCTCCTTTTTTAAACGGATACAGTGTACTTACTGTAGCCTACAGTGTAGGATCCTGCAGAAGATGAAAAAAATGCAGACCAATAAATATGAACTGATTCTAGCAGCAAATCAACATAAGGATTGCACTGCAATTTGCAGTGCCTACAAAATGAGATGTGCGTGGGAGTTTTAGATAGCAGTGTCTCGTCACTGACCAGTCGTCAGCCTTATCCGTCGTCGAATCTCGACTGCTAATTAGGTTCGTAGACGCTAGAGTTCTCCAACTTCAAATAGCAACACTGTGACCAGAAGTACTTCTTTTCTGGTGCAGTTACTGTGCAGTTTACACTTTGGTCACCACGTGATGTGGCCATCCATCCACACGTGATTACCTCGTCCAATGGATTTGCGGTGAGAAAACGTGAAAAATACACAGGGATTATATGGTGCTCATCACCTTCTATATTTCGAAGTATGGGAGGGCATACCACTTCAAATCTAACCATGAATTTCACACAAATGTCTCTGACACGAATTTGAATAGCCAGCCACGCCTCGCTTGGCTTACTTGGTCTTAGTGTACATAGTCAACATTTCTCAGATGTCGCCCATCCGTTTTGTGTGATATTTAAAGCTATGTGTTTTTAAATTATTGTGATTTTCTCCACCTCATAACAAGTACATACCGTAAAAACAAGTATCATGCATAATACTACAATAACCTCAATATAGATGCAGAGATTAGATTCCTTCCCATCGCTTGCTTTCCACAGCAGCAAATGTATACTGTATGGCAGTTGCGCTGTTCAATGAACAGTGTTCATCATGAATTTCGTGTCAGTTTGCAATTCGCCAAGAAGAACCTACAGTAACTCTCCACAATCAGTCATGCGATTCCACCTTCTGATTGCCACGATTTTCGCTCTCCTCGTCTGTGGAAAAGTTACGTCGGCATCCACGGAGATTGAACAAACCAAGGGTTCGGCTCTGGGTTTGTCAGAAATGAATTATTCCACCTCACAAGACCGAGGGGGATTGCTCAGGACCGGCAACGCAGCCGACGAAGCTCATGATTCAATGGAGGAGAGGAGCGTGTGGAAATGGGCGAAAGTGCGATATTGGCTAGAGACTGAGAAGAGTGACGAACATGTTCTGAAGGCGCTGAAGTTGAATGGAAAGAATGAGGCAGCTATGAAGCTCGAACACAACTACAAATATTACGAATATTTTGCCAAGAAATCGTTGGACTACCGGCTTAACGGGTGGCTTCGCAGTAAAACCACAACATGGGATGCCTGGAAGAAGCTGCTTCTACAAAATAAAGTTACCGAGAGAGGGCAGCTTAAAGACATCGCAGATACCTCTGAATTCAGCATCTACGTACGCTACGTGAACGAGTATGACAACTACATGCATACAACGTTGATAAATAGCTACAGCATCCCGCACTTACCAATTCCCAGAGGGGCGTCGGATGCGGAGCTCTACGCGAGAGTCAAAATTATGGCCATTGCACAACGAGAGGATGCTTTCGCGAAAGTGATGTTGGGCTTGACGGACACAGTCAAACGTAGAAGAGTGACACTGAAAGGAAATGCGCTCATGCAGCATGAAGACTACAAGTGGTATCAACTGTTTGGCGAATTAAAGGCAGCGGAGGCAGCTGCAACACATACGTAGGAGGTTAAGCTGTCATCATCCGCGAGTTTGTTGGATAAGTGTACTGAACGGTAGAACTTGTAGCATGCAGAGCCAACGCAGTGCGTGCCATCAGGGATTGTACTTACAATACATTCATTGCAACAAGATCAATTATAGTAACCATTTTGTGCTGCTTACTCGATGGATGCAGCGTGTATTCTCAATGTGCTAACGTGTAAAATGGTGATCAACCGAGACACATGTATATGATCAAAGCGAACGTTTCCCCCGTCGAGTGAATTCTGTTAACCATTTCAACACAACTCGTTTAGTACATTTTACATCACTCTATCTGTACTCCGAATTTTCAATTATACACTTAAGAATCTTCTACAGTAATGTCAAGGCAAGCTTTTTACTGTTCGACGAAAAACGTATATTAGGGCTATCTGTAACCTCGCTAAAACATGTTTGAGTGCTTAAGCTCGCGCAAAATGTCGTGACAATAAAGTGTAGCAACGTCGTAATCGCCATACCACTACCACCTTCTTGCTCTACGGAGCCATGGCAGCAGCCGAGAGCGGACGGACGATGTCTGGATATTGCTGTTCGATCTGTTCCGCACATTGATTCACGTTGAAGCATACAGAGCTGATTCGCGTGTCAAAAGCAGCCAAAACTTCGTCTTCCGTATTCTCGAACTCGAGGAAGCCTAAATGTTGATCGATGCTGCCTTTCATGCGCTCTTCACCAATCATCGTAGCAGCAACACGCTCGGCATTGGTAGGCTCGATCTCGAGAAGCTTCCCCAGCTCTTCAAGTGAGATGCTGCTGTACACTCGACTGGCAGCGAGGAGATTGTGCTCAAGGAAGGCATTCTCCAACACTGTGAATCCGTTCGTCAACACCGCCTTCTGGTGCGGTAGTAGACTTTTCTCGAATTGCACGAGCTCGGGACGACGAATTAGCTGCTCCATGTACATCTTCTCCAGAATCGCCACATGTTCGCTATTCTTCACACGTTCATCCTTGTAGAGCGTACCCAACAAACGCGACCGCTGTGGCCCAGCAGAAGCCAAGATAGCACACGTCACTGCTTTACTTAACAGCTCCAACAGATCGTCCGGGTCGACTTCATCAGGCTTCGACTGCGAGAATTCATAGTAACGCAGCGCTGCGTCCAGGAACTTGCGTTTCGAGTCCAAAATCCGTGCGTACGACACCTGGAAGCGTAATTTAAGTGCCCAATCGTCCACGTTATGAATGAAGCGTGAAGCGCGGTTAATAAAGTTCTCCGCGTCCACAGTTTCGTCCTCTTGCAGATAGAGTTCGGCGATCTTGACGTATTTCTCGGCTTTCTCCACGTCCGTATACTGACGAGTAGAGCTCTCAAGGTTGATAGCGGCCAAGGCTTTCGCCGCTTCAATGTACTCTTCTTCATCCATGTACATGGCTGCCAGCGACTCTCTGAACATGACATCGGGCTCCTCGAACGACAAAATGCGTGGCTTGATCTTGGTCAGACAGAAGCAGATGAAATCGAGTTTCCACGGGTGCGCGTCAACGTTGATGCCCTCGACCACCGAGGCCAAGTGGGTGATCACCTAAAGCATTAAAAATAATAATATTAATAATGTTGAATTGTTAGTAAAATAATATGTCTTAGGAATAAGAAGGCGTACAGCACGGGAGATCACGAGAAGAACATCTTCTCCTAGCACTAGACAGAGCATATTCGTTAGAATAGTATTGGTATGGATTTCATATACTGAGATCAAGTACAGTGGGTCACGATTGTCTTGAGACTGCTGAGATCTTGGAGCTTCTCCTCCACTAGCGTCTTGTAGGCACCAGTCTTTTCCTTCTGGTCCGCAATACGCGAAATCTAGAGGGAAATTAGGGATAAGATGGGCATGGTTAGATAGAGCATGCGATTAAATACAACCACACGCAATATTTCACGAGAGAGGCCTCGACGAGAGCCACACGTACGCGCTGAAGTTCCGTCTCCACCGTCATGACACTAATTGATAGTTTTCTTCTTTATCAAGATTTGTTTAAATTTTAGCCAATTGGAGCGTTGGCCGGGGTTACATAAGTTGCACACTAAATTAAGATTTTGTGAAAGGATTTTGTGTTTTTTTATAACATCACAAAATTCTAGCTTTTTTTACAGATTTACGTGTGCTTCATAAGATGACTTTGAGGCGGATGTGTGTAATACATTAAGCCTACTTGGCCCCTTTAGACGTGAAACTTTCGTACGGACAGACTTTACAAGCATTGCCAGCAGAATCAGTACGTTCCGTCGCAAATTACGTGCTGTTCTGCATCGAATAATGAACAACAATTCGGAGTGCCTTTCACTTACGGCTTAAATAACTGCAACTACAATGTAGTTGCAGTGTAGTCTACATAGCAACTGGATCTCAAGGAGGAAATCCCTTCTCACAACTGTGAACGAGACCGCGTGGATGACTCGCGGAAATAAACAGGACTGCTGATGTAAACGAAAAATCGGCAATCTGAATAAGTGCCGGAGTGATATATCGTTTTCACGAACAAGGATCCAACAGATCTGCACCGCTTGTACATCTCGGAGGAAACAATTCTACGCTGTCGATATCGGTAGTGCCGATTCGATACCATCGTGTTTGGTCGTGGTAAGCCAAGTAGAATGCTGTCTAGTCGAACTGGTTGCAGTTCATTTCTATCTCAAGAGGTCCAGGTAGCTTTCACCACTGCAACTACATATTCGACTAACGAACTGAGATGGTGCACATCGTGTTTCGCAGATTTGCATGGCCCTAGAGACATCTTGATCATGAAACTCTCGTTGGACGGCGGCACACGCAGTGCAGCTCCAAACACAACAAACTGCTGCGTGGATCTTCCAGTCATCAGTTGTCTCGATCTCAGCCAGTCCAAGGTGACTGGAGGGGAACGACGACACCCCGGTGCTCTGTCTGCTGTGGAGCTGACCGAACTCGTAGAGGCACGGAACTCACATCTTGTTGGATCGAGCCACGCGCCACAAGTGCAACAGCGTTAGCAAAACGCACATGATGAATCATCAGTGATCAATCACGGTGAACTGAGCCCACACAGCCCGCCTCATGGTTAACAACCAGACCTGCCGTTTTACACAGCATTTCATCTAATAAGTGCGCCTAGCTCAGTTGGGCCACCAACATGCTTCTTACGTAGCATGTTCATTCCTACTTTTACCATGGACACCTCCGCAGATCGATCTTCTCTCTCCTTTGCCGCAATAAACGGTGTCCAACCCGCTAAAGTGGCATCTCCCAGTCCTGTTGGGATCTACGACGGGATCAAGTCACCTGCAGCCGATCTTGAAGGCGGTGCTCTTCGACCGGGTGGACCCCCATCATCGCTTTATTCGTGGCAGAATATCGGTCTAGCCGCGCATCAAATCTCTGTGGCTGTCGTCTATGGGTCGATTTCCGGTGTTATCTACTCGGTGCTCAACAATTATCTCAATATGAGTGCTGTTCTGGTGGCAACCGCTCAAGCGTTGGTGAGAGTTCCACATGCTCTTCGCTTATTTACCGGTCTCATCTCGGACTGCTATCCAATCTTCGGTTACCGTCGTCGCCCCTACATGGTCGCTGGTTGGGCTATGGCGTTCGTTTGTTGTTTGGTCATGGCAGTGATTCCGTTGGGAGACCCATACTATGGTGACCCATCTCTCGAAGACATCCCTGAGAGTGAATGGACGACAGAACAACAGGCGATGATAAACTTCGACGCTCCAAACAAAGGTATTCATCTTGTCATCCTCTTCATGCTGGCCCATATCGGCACTATCGTTGCGTACGGAGCTGCTGACGGATACTTAGTGGAACTCGCACAACGTGAACCGGAAGCCATTCGGGGATCTATTCAGACAGATATCGCAATTGTCAGCGCAGTAGCTGGTATCTTGACATCATTCATGACCGGTATCGGCCTCAATAGTGAGGCGTACGGAGGAACCTTCTCGTGGGATATGGGTTTTGGCGGAATCATGGGCGTATGTGCAGCTTTCTCGCTCGTCACAATTCCTCTTTGTTGGTTCTGCGTAACTGAGGAGAAGGCACCAGGTCAGCCGACAAGGGCGTTCTTCGCTTACTTGTACGACTTCATGCAATACTGCGTGATTTACCAAGTCTTGGCGTTCCGATTTTTCAATCACATTTTCTCCAACTTCTCTGTTACCGCTGAAAGCAAGATAAAGAGTATTTGGTCCAACGTGGAGCCGCTCAATGATGGTATCGCGAGTATGATTTCTTCGATTGTGAGTTTCGTGGCACTCTACTCGGTTCGGAAATGGGGTCTTCACTGGAGTTGGCGTTGGGTGGTTATCGTCTGCCAGGTGCTAGTTGTTGCTATTGATTGCTTCCCGACATTTTTCACAATCTGGGATGTGTACCGGAGCCAGTGGTTCTGGTTGGGTGTGCCTTTGCTGGCGGAAGTTCCAAGTAGCATTGGTGAGCTTATCGCAAAGCTGTTTGTCATTGAAATAGCTGATCCGGGTAGTGAAGCGACGATCATGGGTCTGATCATTACAATCAACAATATCGGTACCCCGTTTTCTACCGTCATGTACAAGTCCATTGACTCGCACTTCAGTATCACCGCTAAAGATCTCAAGAAAGATACACATGAGGTCCGCATGGATGTGACGTATGCGTACCTCATCGCGTATGCGTTCAACCTGGCGTCGATCGTCTTTGTGTATTGGCTTCCGCGCCAGAAGGAGCATGTGCATGAACTGAAGCGCAGTGGTGGCAAGAGCAAGTTGATGGGAATTCTGACGATCTGTTATATTTTGTTTGGGTTCGTGTGGGTAGTGTTGACAAATGCGTTGACACTATCGACGTCGACAAGTTGTCTGCGTATTGCAGGTGGATCAGGATGCTAAGTAGATGTAGGTGATGCGTTAGAAATTAATTGTGCTTCACTTAGTAGGGGCATTCTTAATCTGGTGAATGTAGTTCATCTTGCCAGCGGAATTGTTATCCCTACAAATCCATGTACGCTGAAATGAATAGAGATTTTAACGATGCTTGTATTCTAGCCGAGGTGGCCAATTGTCGGCACCCACACAAATTTTACCTACGCTGATTGAAGACCCTTTTCTGTATTGAGACGATATATCATTCTCGTCCACAGGATCAGGTACATACCGACCCGTCTCAAAAACTCGAGCTGACTCACAGATGATAAGCTGTAGCAATGAACGCTACAAATAATGCAACCTCTTCGATTATCACAACTACCAAAAGTATAGTTCCAAGGCCTGGTGCGCTAGGTGAAACATAAGAGCTTGGTGTTCTCTTCGCGTACTTGTAGTTTCGCTACGAAAGTTGCTATTGTCCACTTTTTGACTCAGTGATCGGCAGGAGGCACCACTTGATATCTCGTTGGTCCAATCCACGTGTCCAATGCAACTATACCTTTGTAACATAGTGATCATTCACCGTGACATGAACTCAAGAAGGTCAGGTTGAGGCTTAGTGCCATCCGCATCAAGTGCGGTGGAATCGCGGTTGTCTACCAGGTAACCTCACTCCTCAATTTGCTTCGTGCATCATGAGCTCTCCAACTTCTGCTGAACGCGCCGCTCTCTCCTTCGCCACCGCAAACAACCACCTCCAGAAGATACCGTCTCCGGCTCCTGCTGCTTCGGCCGTCTACTATGACAATCTCAAGTCTCCTGCAGACCTTGAGGGTGGTGCACTTCGACCTGGAGGACCCCCATCCTCACTGTATTCCTGGCAAAACATTGGCCTAGCAGCCCATCAGATTTCCGTGGCTGTGGTGTACGGCGCTATCGCAGGTGTCATCTACTCCGTGCTCAACAACTACCTCAATATGAGCGCTGTGTTAGTGGCTACTGCCACTGCACTAGTCAAGGTCCCGCACGCGCTTCGAGTCTTCACGGGTCTCATGTCGGATTGCTACCCAATTTTCGGTTATCGACGTCGCCCGTACATGGTTGGTGGTTGGACTATTTCCTTTATCTGTTGCTTGATCATGGCTGTGGTTCCTTTGGGAGACCCATACTACGGGGATTTGTCCCTAGAAGATATTCCTGAGAGTGAATGGACGACGGAACAACAGGCGATGATCAACTACGATGCTCCAAACAAG
Organism: Phytophthora megakarya; assembly: GCA_002215365.1. Classification (NCBI taxonomy): domain Eukaryota; phylum Oomycota; class Peronosporomycetes; order Peronosporales; family Peronosporaceae; genus Phytophthora; species Phytophthora megakarya. Next base: position 26,499 of record NBNE01000250.1, read on the forward strand.
GGAATCCACCTCATCATCCTCTTCATGTTGGCTCATCTTGGCACCATTATCGCGTACGGAGCTGCTGACGGATACTTGGTAGAGCTCGCGCAACGTGAACCGGAAGCCATTCGGGGATCTATTCAGACAGATATTGCCATAGTTACTGCGGTTGCCGGCATCTTGACATCCTTCATGACCGGCATCGGCCTCAATAGCGAGGCGTATGGGGGAACTTTCTCGTGGGATATGGGTTTTGGCGGGGTCATGGGCGTATGTGCAGGTTTCTCACTCGTCACAATTCCTCTTTGTTGGTTCTGTGTAACTGAGGAGAAGGCACCTGGTCAGTCGACAAGAGCGTTCTTTGCTTATTTGTACGACTTCATGCAGTACCGCGTCATTTATCAAGTGTTGGCATTCCGGTTCTTCCATCACATTTTCTCCAACTTCTCTGTTACCGCTGAAAGCAAAATCAAGAGCATCTGGTCGAATGTGACGCCTCTGAATGATGGGATTGCTAGCATGATCTCATCCATGGTAAGCTTCATCGCGCTATATGCAGTTCGGAAATGGGGTCTTCACTGGAGTTGGCGCTGGGTGGTCGTCACCTGCCAAATATGTGTCATCGCCATCGATTGCTTTCCGACATTTTTCACAATCTGGGATGTGTACCGGAGCCAGTGGTTCTGGTTGGGTGTGCCTTTGCTGGCGGAAGTTCCAAGTAGTATTGGCGAATTGATTGCAAAGTTTTTCGTGATTGAAATCGCAGAACCTGGAAGCGAAGCTACAATAATGGGGTTGATTATCAGTATCAACAATATTGGTACCCCGTTCTCTACCGTCATCTACAAGTCCATTGACTCGCACTTCAGTATCACCGCTAAAGATCTCAAGAAAGATACACATGAGGTCCGCATGGATGTGACGTACGCGTACCTCATCGCGTATGCGTTCAACCTGGCGTCAATCGTCTTTGTGTATTGGCTTCCGCGCCAGAAGGAGCATGTGCATGAACTGAAGCGCAGTGGTGGCAAGAGCAAGTTGATGGGAATTCTGACGATCTGTTATATTTTGTTTGGGTTCGTGTGGGTAGTGTTGACAAATGCGTTGACACTATCGACGTCGACAAGTTGTCTGCGTATTGCAGGTGGATCAGGATGCTAAGTAGACATCGATACAACGGGTGGATAAACTGCCTATCGCGAAACAAATTTAAAACAGTGGTGAAATACATTACTTGCTGCGTCATTGTTCATATCGCTTTCAGTATACCTAGATAAAGTGGAACATAACACGTGAGTGGGGGGGGTCTGAATGTCTAGCTACTGAGGCGAAACAATAAAAGCTAACGTACAAATTATTATAGTTCTACTCTCACCTGACAACGCTTATAACCTTTGATCGATGACTACAACCGATGGGATGCTCAATTTGTGGCAACAACGACGAGCTGACCACGCGACAGCGTCTGGTTTCAATATTTATTGCTAAAAAAAGAAGTCGAGAAGAGGTCATTAAGTGACAGCCGGGTTAACAACACTGTACTTCGCGATTAAAATTTTAACACGAATTTCACAAATACGGTAAAGAAAACTTTTGGTGTATAGGTTAAGGGTAACTGATCTAATACTGATATCGTCAATACACAAATTGCACATCTATTTACTTCTATGGCGGGGTATCTACCCTACAAACATCAAACGCGTAGCACTGTTCCTATCCAGTGCTTGCTTCTAAGTGACTTGACTCGAACTCACTTCACACGCAGTGACCAAAATGACGGACAACTGCAACCAAAATACAGCCCCCCATTCCTTGATCTCTGAACCAGGGACAGCAGTCGACTTAGTTGTCATCGTCGTCCTTCTTCTTGCTCTTCATGTCGTCATCCTTCGACTTGCTGTCCTCATCCTTGCTCTTCTTCTCGTTGTCCTTGTTTTCGGTCTGCTCCACCGTGTCGGTCTGCTCCGCCTTCTCGTCGTTTTGGTTCTTTTTGTCTTCGTCCTGGCCCTGGTTGCCATTGGACTTTGAGCTCGACTTCTTCGGCGCGCTCGTCTTCTTCGACGGGCTCGTCTCTGTTGTCTCCGAGTCGTCTTGCTTCGTGCTGCCACGAAGGGACCCTGAAACAGAAGTCCCGGTCGTCTCGCCACCCGACTGCTGGGTCGTCGAGCCACTGCCGGTCGAGGTCGAGGTCGAGGTGCCGGTAGACTGCGAAACGTCTCCGTTAATGTGCACGTCGCTCTCCGAGTACTGGCACAGTGGTGGGGACGGACCATCGCCCAGCATCGAGGGCTCACCGTTGGCGTTGCCCTGCGACCACTGGCAGATCTTGACCTTGCCGCTGCTGGACTTGACCCAGATGTTACTGAGCGTGGCCTCGTCCCCCCAGTTCTTGTTGACCGTCACGATGGCATTGGTCGGGTTCACGACGTACACGTTCGACACGGATACCTTTTTCGCCTTCTCACCGCAGGTGCCGCACGAACGGTAGAGTTTGCTGATGTCCTCGCCGTAGAAGCCGTCGATTTGGACCGTGCCGAGACCGTTGTGCTGGATGACCTTGTCGTCGGCAGAGCGAGCACCACCACCGATGACCTTGGTCACACTGGACGCGGTTCCTCCCTTGACACTGAAGGCGTCCTCACACACGTCGTCCCACCAGACGTTCTCAAGGGTGCAGTCGTGTTTGTCGCAGTGGACGCCCTCCATTTGGTTCTTGCCGATGAT
>NBNE01000251.1:0-29109 GCA_002215365.1 Phytophthora megakarya
TAGTGCGGGTTTTCGCCGTCTGAGTTGCGCGACTTCCATGAGTTTCCGTTTGGTTGATCGTCACTTGAGCAATGGGCTGCAACTTGAAAAGTGATGGTGTGTTCGGTGTTCGGTGGTTATGATGACAGGGGTTTCGTGGAGCGGATGGTATTTTTTTCAGGCGTAATCCTGCAGACTGAATTAAGCTTTGCGTAAGCAACCGGCGCAAGCAATTCCAAAGCGGGCTGGCGTTTGCGCGACACGGATGACGTGGATATGGAAAAGGTGGGTTTGGTACTGCAGCGCTTGACGAGTCCGAAGCCTTGATGCCAAGCTTGACTCCGAAACCGAAGCAACGCTCAGTGTCGACAACCGTGACACAAAGAGTGGGATTAAACCAGGATCTGTATGCTTCAGATTTGCACTTTTCAGGGTGAAATTTATCTTTCAGAGCGGATTTTTTTTCTTTCAGAGCAGCGAATTCGATCCATGTAGAAGCGGATATGCATGTAGTATGGATAGTACACAGCCCTGAAACCAACAGTGTTATGCTTTGATCCTCAGTTATCTGGTGCCGGTAGCAGTATTTATAAATGAGAACTACGTACGTGCTCAGGATGTCAAAAGAAGGATTCGGATGCCAAAATAGGATACTGATAGAATATTTTCGCTGATCAAGAAATGATGATGGTATGACGTAAACATGGCTACATGTAGCATTTTGAAGGTCGCGAAAAAATGTAAAGCAGGGCTTACTTATAATAAGTGTAGTCTTGCCTTATGAACGGAAAAGAGCATGAATAAACACGACTTTAGTTATTAGAATCTGCTATCGCCGCAGGTTGTTCCTTGTTATTGAACTTGTTGGTCCATTGGGAATGAATGAGCAGCACCCTTCACAGCTTCACCCATTCGTTAGACAACACTACTTCAACCGTCGTGTCCCATTAGTAAATAAATTAGTAAATTCTAAAACCCGTCCCGGGATAGTTGCTCGTTGAAAGAGCAATTGAATCGTAGTGCTTACTTTCGGTCGCAAATGAGATTATATCTGCACCAACACGATAGCGTTTTGGCAAGTGAACTCAAATTTCTCTGCTGGTGAACAACTTAGACGCTTCTCGATTACCCTCACCAGCAACTATAGCGCACCGCAAATTGCGGTCCGCAATCAGCGGAAAACCTACCATATTGTTGCGCGCAATCGTACGACTTCAACAAGGAGTAAACATGCCAGCGAGAAATCAGAGTGACATGCCCCATTATTGACGACTTCACAGAACAAGACGAGCACTGTTGAGGCTTTATGCACAGTTATCACATCCTCAACGCCGAAGTTTGGACACCAAGTCGTTCACAACTGCCTTGCTCTCTTCTGGCTTCGCGACAAACGCAACAATGGCCGCAGCGGCAGTCAACCCGATCACACCCATACCCGTTTTCCGGCCTGGCAGCCAAATTCCCGAAGACTTGGAGCGCGCATTCTTCGGTCTACATAATTGACATCACCAAACGTTAGCAATCAACCACCAATTGTCGCACAAAAAAAGCAAAGCACATACGGGCGTAAGGCAGCGGCTACGATGACACGGGCGGCCTCATCCTTGACGCTCTGTGGCTCGCAGCACTTAAGCGCCGTCAGGTACTGCTTCAGCGTAGCATCGATGGCAAAATCCGCTGGCTCATCTTTCACCAGAGCACTGCTTTCATCAGGACCTTCCTTCTCTTCCACGTCCTCAGCACGAGTTTCTTGTTTGTAGCTAATCACTACGCGCGGGATTGCCGCAGGGAGTTTCTTGTCTAGCTCCTCCACAAACAATTTACTTGCCTCATCCTCAGGGTTCAATACTAAGAGCAGAACATCCGCCTTCATCTCAATCTCGTCGTCAGACAATGCTTCCGTGATCTACATCACCACAAAATGACTATCGTTAGTCTCCCAATTAACCATGAACTCGACCAGCCACTACGTACAAAGAGGTACTTCGTGGTGTCACGGTCAGGGACAGCACCAATACCACGAAGAATAAATTGCTCTTCGTCTGTCGAAGCTGCATCTTGTCCATCAGCAAACGTATGCACAAAGCGCTCCTTCCCTGACTCGGACGATCCAAAAATGTAGCACGAGACTACGTTGCGTTCGATCCGTATTGCCTTGCGCGTCAAACCGCGGCTCCTGCAGCAGTAAATACAAAAACAGAGATGTAAGTAACGACAATCTCGAATTCGCTTCCACCGTATACGTACTTGACAAATTCGATCGCGGGGAAAAGCTTGTCATTGTAGCCTAGGTAAAATAGCGTCTCTAGAAGCTTTTGTGGGTTTTCTTGTGCCACAAAACTCCAACAGGCAAGCCATACTGCTAGCGACAATGTGGGTTTTCCATCTACCATGGTTCTCTCATACAGCAGAGGCGACGAAATAGCGGAACAGGTCATCCAAGGCGCACTCTCATCGTCGCAAATGGAGAAAATGTCCTCAATTTCGTTCTCTGCAATATTGTTGTCTTTGTTCGCATCAAACTGGCGAAATAGATTCGTTAAGAACTCGATAGCTTGAGGGGTGAGCTGTGCAGATTGGTCCTCTTCATACGGCACCAACTGGAGACGCTCCGGCGGAATCTCCAGGTGCAAATCGTTGTTGTATCCTAGACTGCGCAGCACTTGCCAGCCCGATTCTGGTCGGTTTCGATCGATAAATAACCACCACAGATAAATGAAGCCATCTAGCAAAAGTCCACTGCGATCAGGAGCCACTCCTGTAGGCACCTCTGACGAGAGATAATCCATCAATGTGTCGATCTCCGTCGAGAGAAGGCGGACCCCAAAACAATCATACTGGTACTCATTGAGCTCCTCTCGACTGAGGATGCCACTGCGGTCGCGGTTGTACAGACGGAATGTCCGTTTGATCGCCTTCCGACACTTTGGCTGCAATTGCTACAAAACAGAACACCAAAACATTAGTTCTACGTACCAACCTAGCTAAACTTTCCACAACATACCCGTTTCTTCTCATTGTACAGTGGAGCAACAGGATACAGCACTGCCTTCTGCGCCAAGAAAAACGCTTGTGCCACCTGCGTAAAGTTCTTGGCCGAGCATTCCACCTCCGACACCACAAACTACAAACAAAGATATATCAGTATTATCTTCAACAAAGGAACAACTGTACGTACCGGGTACGTATTGACGAGGTGTCGCACTTGAGTCGCATAGGACCCATCCGAGGTGGGCGTGACTGCGTTGATATCCACTTTATTGGCGACCAGCACAACGGGAATCTCCTTGTTCTTGGCGATAAAGTCCAGCCAGCGGCGCAGGCGCTGGAACGTCTCGGGTCTCGTCAGATCGTACACCAACAAGATGGCGTCGCTCCGTTTGGCTGCGTTCGTCACGCGCATCAAATCGGACACGCGAGCTGCATACACATAACGTCAGCGCATTTCTTAATAGGAATAATGTATGAACTATGCCCTACAGGAGGTGTCGGTGATGGAGATAATGACGTTCTCGTCGCTCTCCTCGGCCGGGATCTGCACATTGAGCAGCACGCTCGGCACCTTCTCGCTGAAGTGGCGCGACACCAGCGAGCAGATGAGCGACGTCTTGCCCACCTTCTCGTCGCCCAGCACCTCGATGCGCACCACCTGCGGCTTGAGCGGCAGCTTCTCCCGTGCAGGCTCGTCGTCCCGCACAGGCTTGGTCGCATTCGCCGCCATCTTTTTGTGTACTTACCGGTAAGTACGCATGATGTGTTGTGTACACCAACGTTATGTGGCCACACCATTACTTTTCAACCAATGAGATACGCTCCATGTATCTCAACACTCGAAGCGCCGCGAAAGCTCCAAGAAACGGACGTCGGCGTCACAGCAGTGCCGCACTCGCGAGGATCTTGCAGGCAAGCGGAGGCCCATGCCTCGTGCCGACGAGAGTCAGCACAAAGCGTTTTGCCAAGCGCCACAACAACCGCTTGCGATGGTTCCCATTGCCATCTCGTCCTCTGCCCCGGAGCTCCTACACATTCGCTGCCGTCAGTCCAACTGCGAGCTGGAAAGCCCCGTCAAAATGGAGCCACCTCGTGAGATGAAGCGTCAGCTGTTCTGGCGCAATGTGGTCAAGCAGTTCAACTTCACGGACCAATCGGAGCGCGAGTTGCTGCTGTCGCTCACGAGCGGCATCTGCTGGATGCAAATGCGGCAGTTGCCCAAGGACTTCGTGCGACGTCATCGAGAGATCTACCACCTCATCTCCACCCCAGAGTACGAGCGCTCTGGCGCCATTGGACGTGATGTTACACGCACTTTCAGCATCTTCGAACGGAGTCATCAACACCAATTAGCTGCACAGCAGAGTGCGTTGTTTCGAGTGCTCAATGCCATTGCTGAAGCAGAAGATGGCTACTGTCAAGGCATGAACTTCATCGCAGCACTCTTCTTGGTGGAAGGACTGTCTGAAGCAGACGCCTATGCTCTCTTTCTCTACATGCTGAAAAAACGCCATCTTGCGGGACTTTATCATCGAAGCTCCACGTTCTTGGACGAGTATCTCCAGCACTTTGAGAAAATGTTCATTCGAGACTTGCCGAAGCTACACGCACATCTGCTGGCACAAGGCTTTGCGATCCCCATGTACGGCATCGAGTGGTTTACGACACTCTTCTCCTTGTCGACCAAGACAGATCTTGCGTGCGCCATTTTTGATCTCTTCTTCGTCGGCGTACAGGACATTTTCTTACGAGCGGGACTAGCTATCCTCAAACTACTGGAGGCCAAGCTCATGTGCATGACGTTCGAGGACTTTTTGCGCGAGTTTAAGCCACTGGTACGGGAACTGGACCCGTACCAAGTTATTTGGCAGGCCCTCGCACTCAGACCAAACCACAAGATGCACCGTGAAGACACCACTGCACACGTATCACGTGAACATTTAATACGAACAATGGGCGCTGTGACTTCTACATGCAGCGACTCTAGCAGTGATAGCAGTTCTGCGGATGGGGACGAAGAATCAGTATCAGCAGGTGGCTTCGGCTTACACCGGACACTTCCTCCGGAGATAGCGGAGGCAGTTCGTTCAGGAAACGGATCAATTGTCCGTCAATTGTGGGAAGCACATGTGATACGTCGTCACCACAGTACTACTGCAAGTGTCATACTGGCCAACGAGATCCTTCACTTCGCAATCTGGTACGGACGGGTGTCTGTCGCGTGCCTTGCAATTGAACGGTGCAATGCCGACGTCGACAACAGGGACGATACCGGTCTAACACCTCTGCATTTTAGCGTAATCCGAAATCAGCCCGACATGGTGCGTCTTTTGGTTTCCCATGGCGCGCACGTGCAGGAGACCAGTATGCGGAAGTTTTCGCCGTTGGAATTGGCGCATCGCTGGAAGCGGCGTGATACAACCGCAGCACGACTTGTTTTAGAGAAAGAAGAGGTGTGTTTGTACTGCAATTCAAAATTCGACGTGCTGGCTCTAGAGACAGCAGTGTGTGGTCACTGCGAATTCCGCTTCTGCTGCAAGGCGCCGCATGCTCTTTGTATCTTCAAGCACCAATGTCCTAAAGTTAACGGCGGACGATTTCGTGGATTAAGCAAGGATCGTCGGCTCTCGGAGCCAACACAATTGATGGCGACACTTAATATTTGCGATGAGAGTCTGGAAAGCAACAATGAAGAGGAGGCAGCACCAGACCTGCCTAAACTAGGCTATCGATCAAGAGGGTCAAGCTCATCAACAGCAACATCAACTTCGACTTTCAGCCGAGTTGGGAGCATGAGCCGTAGCGTGTCTGAAGCGTCGTCTCTCGAATTCATGAACTCACCAGCGTTCTTAGGGTCACCGACAACAGTATCCTGGCTTGGGTCGCCTCGATTTGATGATATCACCACAAGGACCTCAGATCCTGTACAACGTGACCACGACGCTGAGACCGATAAATATCAGGATAGTTGCAATGTGACGACCCATCCGAGCTGGCAAGTGTGCGCACATCCTTTGCTCGAGTTTCCGGATCGCCCGGAATGGTACTGCAACGCCCGGGAATGTCACTTCGTCTTCGCTTTATTTTCACAAGCCGTCCAATGTTCACGTTGTGATGGATACTTTTGCTCCGAACATGTCGATGGTAAAACCAAGCATTGCTTCGAGTGTCGAAGGGATCAGTTGTCCTCTCCCCGTTCAATTGCCACAAGTACTGCCATGAAGCAGTCTTAGCAAACTTGTTTATCAACTCTTACAAAATTGTGTTTGCATGTACAGGTACATGTAGATCAAACCAAACACTAAGATTAATGAGAAAATATTTTATTCGTACACCACGAGCGATTGCTCGTCTATCTCCAAGTCGCTACTGCTATTACTGCTAATACTATTAGACCTTGAGCGACGAGATTTCTCAGCCGCTGCAAGCACACTAGCTCGGACACCAGACTCACTATCTGAACCTGCTCCCACGCCTTCGCTATTGCTATTGCTGTTGCTATCGTCCTCTGGTATCGTGCGGAACGAATTGAACTTGGCTGGGTTATGCCTCGCAAGTCCTGGGACCGCGACGCCCTCATCTTCACATCCGCACATCGAGTCGCGACGCATCCTTCTGCTGGGCTGTTCATCCTCCTGTTCATACTGTCGTTCCAGCTCATCGCGCTCTTGTTGCATGCGATCAGCGTTTAAACCCTCCTCAATTCGGGCATCCTTAAGACGTTGTAGCTCTTGCTCATAATGTGCAACATTCGATCTCAAATTTGACATGCACTCATCGATATCCGGGAACATGATATACATGAGATCCCAGAGCGGCGACACGATCTTCTGGGCGAAGAAAAGCTGACCTTCGACCATTTTTAGTGGGTCATCGATGTTCCGGTACGAGATTGGAATATTTTCAGCCTGCTCCATTAGCGCTTGATACGCGAATTCCTTCGAAATCATGTTACTCCACTTCAAAGCAATAGGCTTCGGGAACACTTGGCCAGACAGATCGCTGGCATGGACAAGTGTCTTCACCAGGAATATTCTGTCTTCCACAGTCCCGTTGTACGGCCAGCCTCCTTTTGTTGATCGTCCACTAGTAGTGCGACCAGTAGAGTGAAAACTATTCAGTGCACCACTAGAGCTTCCACGAGGAGTTGTCGGCATAGAACCTTCAGGCTGCATTACAGCGTCACGCAGCACGTTCAAAATCTCTGGCCCTTGTTTTTCTTGATCCTTAGCAGCAGTCTCAAACATTGACTTCGTCCCATTGTCTACTGCGATAATTGCAGTGACACCTGCGTTGTCGCGCTTCGCAGATGAAAACGCTGTTGTGTCGACATGGTGGCTTGCCGGACGAAGAACCTTCTCAATTGTCTCTAAGAACTTGAAGTGATTCGCCATGTCCGTGCCTAAGATGGCAGTGATCACCATTTTACGAAAATGTCGATAGTCAACCGAGGTCAGATTCTGCAAGATATTAGCGTTCTTTTCCTTGGAAATCAATCGGAATGTCGTGTAGGCATGATGGTGCTCCAGCACAGATTCATCACTGTAAAGCATCGCGAGCTGAGAACCGGACTTCACTTCAAAATCGTTTGTGTGGCCGGGGTGGTCTACATCGTGCCCCAGTGACGCAACAAGGCAGGCTGCGATGTCCAATGGTTGAAGCAATTGCGCTGCATCAGTAGTGCTCAGCAGGAGGTAAGATGCGTGAACGACTGAGAAAGCGTGCAGGAAGTTGTGAAACGGGTTCGGGTGGTAGTGCTCTTTCATTGCCACAATGAAGTTCTGCAAGCGGTGCTTGGTCGTATGCAGTACCTCGTCCACCTTGAAATCCAAATACATTTCTTGCAGTAGTTTGGGAAGAGCTGCTGGGTCCGTTGTAAATACGTTAAAATCCCAAGAAGGAAAGCGAGATCCTGGTGGCGCGCTAAAGAGCAAACCAGACGGGATGCTTTCAGTACTTCCGGCAAAATCGTAGCCCAATCGACCAGAATTGTAATTCTTTTTTCCCATGGCTTTGCCAAGATGCTGCTCGATGCTACCGGTATCCACGAGGTGCACACGCTCACGTACGTCACTCTTCACAACCACAGCGGGTGCTTGATCAACATCCTTCAACTTTGCAGCAGCTGCACATTCAGGACAGTCTGCCACGTGCCGGTCACTTGGAACGAATGAATTCCGAAGACAGGCTTCAGGGTGTGCACGAGATGCAGATGCATAGCTGGTGTAGCATTCCAACAGATTAACCTGACTTCGTGCACGCTTTGCCAGGACCTGTTCCGCTCGTGTATCTGCCAACAATTTGATGTACTCAATTTCGTTACAACGTCGACGCAAAATGACTGCAACTTCGCATGCAAACGCTTCAAGCGCACATTCATCGTCAAACGTAAACCCTCTGCAGAGACCTGAGGTCATCCCAGCCGGTGCTTCTTCCTCCACCTTGTTAATAATCTCCAACACACCAATAGGTCGACTGCTACTAGCAGAAGAAATTCCATCAGTAGTCTGGGAAGATTCTTGAATGCCGACAGGTACGTAAAGCACGCAACGCGTGTTAACTCCACGACGTTGGTCTGTCGCCACGTTATAGCGACGGTCAGTCTTTGGGTTTCTCACATTGAGTGTTTGTTGTGTCATGGCTGCAAGACCCAGCATACTCACTCGAAGGGGGACACGAAGCGTCTCATCGCAATAGCTGGACGACAATGACCAAAGCTCTTCTGTCTCCCAGTCGATCATGAACAGTGTAACACGTTCAGCCTTGGTGATATGACAAGCTCCATCGATCACGCCGTCCACGAGATTCAAGACGGTATCCTCGGTATCTGACGAACTGATAATGTGTAGTAGAGCCTTCTGCGTACGTTCCGACAACAGCACGTCATGAAACTCGATGCACTTCCGCATGCACGAGCTCAAGATCGGTCCCAGCCACGTCAACAGCTTCACATGCAGTTCATCCATCACACGTCGAGTTGTATGAGCAGTGGTGGCTTCAATGATCGCATACACTGAATCGTGCTCCATCAACGGCACGCAGAAGAGCTTTTGTCCTGGGAAATCCTGCGCCAAATCCACTTCTGAATCATACGCTGCCTCCGAGCTAAAGTTCACTAGAGATCATGAGCAGTGGTGGCTTCAATGATCGCATACACGGAATCGTGCTCCATCAACGGCACGCAGAAGAGCTTTTGTCCTTGGAAATCCTGCGCCAAGTCCACTTCTGAATCATACGCTGCCTCCGAGCTAAAGTTCACTAGAGATCGAGCTACACGAGAGTTCAGCGCTTCGCCCACCAGTCCTCGCGACGGAGCCAGTCCCGATTGCGTCGGTGCGCCACGTGTGATGCGGGACATATTCTGCGAGTTCTGATCTACCAAGAAGACAGCAGCCGAGGCCGCGCCAAGATCGTCCTGCAAGAAGTCAAGCAACACACGGATCATCAACACCACGTCATTGAGCTCCAAGATGCGCTGCACTAACTCCCAAAAGGCTCGATGTTTCTGCTCTGTCATGTATCGTTCGTCATCTTCCATTGGGTGATTGGAGTTGGCCAATCCGCCGCAGGACAAGATCCAGTTCATCACTCCATGCACCACTGCCAGTGGCGAAGTCTCTGATGTAGCGACGTTCCTCTTGTCTTCCTTCATATACAGGATCCCAGTGGTGTCCAGTGTCGAGCTGTTGCTGGTCTCGCTGTCATTGCTGCGTCTGCGCTGCATCAGGTCGTCGTCGCTGTCCTGGGACGAAGACACCGTCGTGTCCGACAGCGTGTGCAGCTTCTTGTTGCGTGTCTCGAGTGCTGTGGCGTTGGTGCTAAAGACGTTGCCCATTCCTGTTGTCTCTGAAGCTGTTTGTGTTGTGCTCGCTTCGTTTCCTGTCGGTTTCTGGTCTCGTTGCGGCCAATTGTCGTGCCGGCGTGTCGCGGGTTTCCAGTAGAAATGTCGAATGAATGCACTCATGGCCCCTTCGCCTCTCCGCGGCTCTCGCTTTCAGTGGCCAGTGACTGAGAAGTACCAGTGCAAGTGTCGACTAGAAATGGAGACTACGGAGGCGAGTGCTCCGCCGAGGCGCAGAAACTGATCGTCGCATGCGATATCTGTCCTCTTTGCTGCACTCCGCCCTTACACTTGGGATTTGTATGCGACGCACAAATAAGGCAATTAATACCGCATGGAGCGTCAGTTCACCGTGTCTAGCAGGGTATACAGTGTGTGAGGTTTGGAAAGCGTAAACGACTGTCTACATGTTCAGTAAACAGATCGCATCTGACAAGTTATCGGATGTTACAGTTCTTAGTAAGAAGTTGCGAGCATCTGCTCGAAAAAGAACCTGTAAATTGTCGCAATTCGGATCGCTTTCTTTCGCGACATTCAACACGGAGATTTACATTTCACGTAATGATACATGTAGTGCTAGCAGTATTGACTCCTCGAGGCAGTTTGCTGTCCTCTGATAGCAACAATTTCTTCGCCAGTCGAGTTGTCGTAATTGAGCGGTATCTACAATTTCAGTGTTCACTTCCCTGATTTTAGTGACCTCACAAGATGTTGAAATCACAGAAAATTCCTGAAACCTCCTCTGATTACGGACCGATTAAATTGAGACGATCCGTCGATGGCACCGCGCATCCATGGCGCATGCCTAGGCACTTGTAGTCCGCCCTTCCAAATGAACCCCACCACATCGGCTGAGCAATCGACATTGCACTGCCTCGCCTTTGTCATTGTTTAGTTTGCGGTGGTCTTATCAGTAGCGTTTCCTTCGTATTATACTTTAATCCTCCTCGATACAATGAAAACTAGCCCGTGTGTGCACAATAGCAATAGCAATTCAGCTTCAATAAACGCTTAACATCTACGGGAGACGAGCCGAGCTGTCACTGCGACGATCTCTGCGAGGTCATGGCTGATCCCATCAGTGCCATCTCGTCGCTATTAAAATCGCAGCCATGTCAGCAAAACGACGGCGGTTGTGGCTGGTGAAGGGAGGAAGTCCACCAGGCCGTCCTTCCAGCGGCACGACTCGTCGTAGAGGAACTGCATACTCTTCAGCAGCGACGGATGCAACGTGTGCGGCTCGTTCTCGTAGATCCACATGACGCTCGCCCAGACCACGGTCGCCAACAGCGGGTACACGTGCTTGAAGTGATACTGCGCCAGTGGCTGATAGCCTTTGGCTGCCAGTACGCGCACCACACTGATGAGGACGCGCGATATCAAGTACAGGACGATCTGGAAGTTCACGCCCGAGTACCGTCCCCACACCAAGTAGCCGCCAATGCCTCCCGCCACAGCCGCGTGCCAGTGAGCACCAGGCTTCCCCACATCAGCCACCACGTGCTGCTTCAACGCTTCATGCTGGTGCACTCGCAGCAGCGCTAGCACCGCCTTGTACACGCCCACGAACAGCGCCAGGTTCTTGCTGTGCTCGAACGTGAGACGTACAACGCCTCGGAGCTTCTGACGGATGGAGCCCTTTTGGAACAGGAAGATCATCACCATCGCTAGCCAAAAGAGATCAGAGCGAGCACAGACACACCAGACACGAGCTGCTTACCGTGCGGGGCGCGCACCTTCGTGCCATAGAACGAACCATTGCGAATACCGCGGAGAATCGCCAGCACCGCGTCCTGCATGTTTGCGAGATGGGTCTCTTCCTATTGATCTCGATTCTCGACCCGACAATAATAGGACCAGATGGTCTGATCGGAGCGTTTTGATTGGCTGAAATCAAAGTTGAAGTTAATTTTAACTTGAAGCTGTCAGCTCTTCATAAGCACTAGTGACGAGCGTGTAGACTGCGAGCAGCTCCTGTTGTCTTGCTGGAGGCAACAGCGCTGCTAATGTGTGCCATTTGTCCGGATGCCATTCCAAACTGCGTTTGTGGTAGCGACGGCGGATGGTGGAGCGGTTGGTTTCGCCCTGGGGCAGACCCAAGAGTTCCCAAGCGCTCATGTCGGCACGTGGGACATCCACATTCCTGTCATAATAGCAAGACGACAATTGCGTTAGGATGAAGAGCAACAAAGTAGAGAGGACTACGTACATGAAGAACTCGTAGATCGGACGTGGAAGAGTGTACTTCACGTACTTGGGAGGGGAGAAGCCGCTGAAGACAAGACCGCCGATGCTATCCAGCCAGTGTTGTCCGCACGAGACTGCACTGAGATGAAGTTCGTGGGGTAGAAGCAAATTTTGCAGCACGTTGTGCTTGCTGTCGCGCTTGAGAGATGGAGAAGACTGAGCGCTGCACTGAAAGAGCGTGAACAGTTTATCACAACGAACTTGCAGAGCTTCGGCTGCATGATCTGGATGCACAAGTACGCGCACGACTTCTTCAGTAACTCCTTCTCCTGCGCGGAATGTTAGCGTGAATTCTCCAGCTGCAGCAAAAACCAAGTTGGGAAAGACGGCAGAACCGTTGGCGATCGTGGCATACAACGGTCCTTGTAGTGTTGGCAGACCACGATGAAGGTGTTGGTGTTGGTCAGGACTCCCAGTCAACGCGGCACTGACGTGAACAACAGTTGGTCCTGCAGCTTGGTGGTAATCCTCGATAATGGGATTCCCAAATTGATCTAGTACGTTCAACACGAGCTGAAGTGGGCACATGGGACGAAGTTCCGGGCACTTGTACGACGCCTGGAAAATACCCAGAGCTGCAGGTTGTGCCACAGCAACTCGGCATTGCATCACGATTTGATTACCATCTAGTGCGCGAAAAAGTAGTCGAGAATGGCGGATATGGTGCGCTAAACAACGCCCTGGGGTAGTCGATGTGGCACCGGCGCACACTTCGGCAACTTGGTGCCAGGATACACGTAATGCTGCTGGAACTTGATGCGCACACTTTGCTGGTGCGGTATTCACAGCCAACCGACACAGTTCTACCACGTTTTCCTTATCCATCCCAAATGGAGCTTCAATAGCACAAGTCGCTGGTGCGACTGTGGCCGCACCTCGGCACAGAGACACCATCATAGACGGTTCATTCGCAAATCGAGTGACAATCGACTGTACGCACGATGCCGGAGCGGAGCCTTCAGCCTGGTTACACAATGACACCTTCATTTCGTCGTCGTAAAAAGATGGAGAAGCGATAAAACAACGAGCAGGCTCGAAGGTTTTTGCCCCCTGACAGAGCTGAGCGGCTACCTTTCCAGTCACCGAGGAAGTAACGTGAAATAACTCCATCACACATTCTGCAGGCCCAAGCGACTCAGTATGATGGCATACCATGACAACGTCGTAGATATCCATCCGCTGTGCGATGATAAATTTACGAAGTGACAGCACGCATCGCTGCGGCGAATTGGAGATGGCTTGTTGACACAACTCCATCCTAAGTTTGACCGAGAGCGCTGGATCATATTGTGTATCTGCTAAACATTTGCTGGGTGCGTCCGAAGTGGCCTGCTCACATACATGCACTGCGGCTGCGGATGCTGACATCCCCAAATCGTTCCAATCATCTTTCGAGACGGACGCAGCTCGCTGCAAAATCAATCGAGCTTGAGCAGCACAAATGGTTGGGGAAAGTGAAACATCTTCGGTATCAGAAATGTTGTCAGGCATCGTAGAAGCTGCGCAAAGTCGAAGAACCTGGTCGGCAGTGAATACATGGATTGGAACACTTCGCACGCATTCAATAACGGTGGTAGAATTCGAAGCTCTGCGGCATAACTTAGCCACGAATATACCAAATTGTGCGGCGAGCGGACCTGATGAATTGACCGGTTGATGGAGTTTTGCAGCATTCATCGCTAAGGCACAGTCTATCGGGACAATCGCAGTATGGGCAGCAGCATCAGTGCATAAAGACACTTGTGCAATATGATCCATCCACCGGAGCTTCTGCTGAGCTGCTAAGAAACAAGTGTGCGGGTGAATAACAGCAGAGGCTCGGGCACAAATTTGGGCGATAATACTGGGCAACACGCTTTTTCTTCCAAGCAAGGCGGCGCATTCTGCAATACTGTGTAAATTCTTGCCATCACCAATGTGTTGACAAAGCTGGATGACGCCAAGCTCAGACCCTGAACCAGGCCTCAAACGAGGTGTAGTCTGCTTCATACATTTCTTCAGAGCTGAAACCTGACCAGCAAAACTTTTGCACAGTGCAATCGCAGTGTCGAGCAAGTCGTGAGCATCTCGTTTACTAAGTGATTTGCTCATCTCGAGCCACAGATGGAAACACTGCGCTGGTCGATCATCTTGAGCATGCTGGCAAACACGAACCAACGGCGTAGCTGCAATTTCGGCTTCCTCGCTTAGTTCCACATTTGACGCTACAGATGCAACAAGCATTTGTTGTTGTAATTGAGCAGGGACACCAGCCCAGCATTTTCCAGGACCTGTACTTTGTATTCCGGCGCACAACTGGATAATAGAGGCTCCACGTAACTGGTCCACCCGCGTGGCAAATTTTGCCGACTGTAATGGTCTCCCTCCCAAAGCCAATTTGGCGCATTGTCCAGGTATCGTTTGGTCTGGGTGGTTGAGGACGCCACTCAAGTCACATAACCGTTCTTGTTGAGGCTGAGTGAACGATCTTGGTACGTTTCGAAGGCACTTGATCTGTAAATCATTCCTGGGTGTAGCTCCTGTAGCGTGAACTGCACACAAAACGGTAAGCAAAACAGGTAGAAATCGTCTCACCTGCCAAACAAACAGCTTCATCGTTAGTCGATGACCCTTGCTCTGACGTCGCTTCATACGATCGATTCTCCAAATTTACCAGTTGCATTATTACCAACATTTCTGCGTCTCGCGTCGTCGATAAACTTCACCGCAAGTACCAAAATGCTTCTATGGACGGACATCAACACAGGTAAAACCTACTACATGGAACCACCCACGCTACCCAGTCTTCAGGAGGACATTTTCCATTCCAGCCGGCCTCCTTGTCTTCACTTCGTCCTTGTATTGTCAATCACAGCTAGTGGTCATTGGTTCTCAGTAAGCGCCGGAGACAAGTCGCTAAAATACGGGTGGAGCATCGCCTCAGCCGCAGTGATTCTCTTTGCGGGGTCGTACTGCAGCATCTGCTCTAGCAAATCCACGCCATCGGCGTCCAGGGTCGGCACGAGGTGCGCCAAACTATCGGGGGTCGCGTACACCGGGAAGTCCCGCTGCCGACACAAGTTAACATGGGTAAATAAAAATTGTCGAAGAAGGTTGATAAGGAAGGAAACATGGTCTCACTCGATAGTCCGGGAGGTCCACGATAGCTGGATAAATCTCAACCGTAGGTGTACCCAGGAGGCGGAAGATGCGGTCGAGTTGGTCCGTCTCCGAGGTGCCTGCGAAGAGCGGACCACCATTGGCCATCTCCGCGAAGATGCAACCCACGCTCCAAATATCCACAGGCGTCGAGTATTTCCTACCAAGCGAATAATTAGGATCATCATCATATCTCCAGACTAAAAAACCGAAACGCACCGTGATCCCATGAGGACGTCCGGTGCACGGTACCAAAGGGTGACAACCTCGTGGGTGTAGCTTCTCACAGGGATTCCGAACGCCCGTGCCAGTCCAAAATCTCCGAGTTTAAGTTCTCCCTCTCTGTTGATCAGCAGGTTCTGTGGCTTGAGATCGCTGTTGCCACATGCCGCGCAGTAATTCGTTAGCACCAACCATTAACTAATTTTGGCATTAATAAGTACGCACCGATGCAGCACGCGGTGCTGGTGGCAATAGGCGATGCCACGCAGGAGCTGGTACAAAAAGGACTTGAGAATGGGCTTCTCCAGCCCCTTCTCGCACACATCCAGGTACTTCTTCAGGTCCTGATCCAAGTACTCGAACACGAGCGTGAGTTTGCGCTCCGTGTGCACAATGTTGTACAGGCGCACGATGTTGCAGTGCTGCAGCTCTTTGAGGAGCGAGATCTCGCGGATGGCCGTGCTGGGGATGCCCTCGTCCTCGGCTTCCAGTCGGATCTTCTTGAGCGCGATCACCTCGCCCGTCACGCGGTCTTTGGCCTTGTACACCACTCCATACGTGCCTTCGCCGATCTTCTCGAGCTTCTGGTACCGCTCCATGGTCTTTCGCGTGCTTGGTCGAATAGAATGTGCTCCAATAAGAAACGCTTTTGGGCTTTTCTTCTGCTGGGTGGCTGGGACATGTATATACAACCCGAATTCAACCGGGTTATTTATGTATGCGTTCGTAATCAACACGAAAAAGTAATCTGATTCTTGAGACGTGGGGTGATTTGGTTAATTTTTCAAGGCTTCCGAGGTGAAGTTGAACTCCACGGGTTTGGCTGCAGGTTCACGAGCTTCATTGATAGAGAAAATGAGGCGTGGGACGGAGGATAATGGCGAGGTTGAGTCTTTCGGAGCAGCGTACAACCCCTGGATGTATGTCTTGTACGCCGGCATGAAGCGGTCCACGAAGTCACGCACTTGGTCGGGAGTCATGGCTGGCTTCTTGGCTTCCCGCAAGAGCTGGAGCAGCGTACAACCCCTGGATGTACGTCTTGTACGCCGGCATGAAGCGGTCCACGAAGTCGCGCACTTGGTCGGGAGTCATGGCTGGCTTCTTGGCTTCCCGCAAGAGCTGTTCCGGCTGCTCGCGCCACCTGTTCATCAACACAAAGGTATTAGAGGTGGATACTGTACCTGCAGAGAGGGCAACGTACTGGTACACCCAGTCCAGGTTGTCGATCTTGATCACAACCAGAGCATCCAACTCGTCGTAAAACTTGTCGAACGCGCGTAACTCCTTGTTCACAGCCTTCATGTGCTCACTGAGGCAGGCCCACGAGCAAATTGTCGTTAATCTTCTGTCACTTCTGTAGCAATCTTCAAGCGTACCTCAACTCAGGACCATCGTCGATCGCTTGGAACCCCATGCACCAACCCTCAATCAACAGCACGTCCAGCGGTCCTATCGCAAAGAACCAAACACCGTCAGAAAGTCAGCAAGAAGGCAAGCAAGAAGGCACATACACCGCCTCACCAACCTTGTTGACGATCCCACTCAGACGGAGGCGCACGATCGCCACGACCATCGTACTGGGACTTGTCGTAGCGCGGCAGAGCGATCTCCTCCGTTGAGGTCTTGCACTCACGAACCAAGTCCATCAGGAACGGAACGTCCATCGTGCCAGGGTTTCCACGGTACTACAACGTCGTGTCTGTCAGTTCAATATTACGGATCAAGTACACCGAGCTATGCACCTGGAGCAGTGGGTTGTCAGGGTTTGCCTTAGCCAGAGCTACTTGTTGCTCGTACTTCCAGTAAACGTCGTCGAGCGACATGACCGCGCACTTTTTGCCCATGAGCGCCAGCGCCTCCTGCATGTACATGGAAGCTGTGGTCTTGCCGCCGCCTTGCGGACAGCTCAGGCCAATACAGACGCATCGTTTGGCATCCCCCTGATTCTTCTGCGCAGCCTCCACCACTTCGGTTGTCCAGCTGAACATGGGCAGGTAGAAGTCGTCCACGCGGCGACGCAACGCACGCTCGTCCACAGCCACTGATCGCTTAGCGGCATCTCGACGAACCAGCGCCTCAATGTGTTGACGCAGCTTCTGCGCCATGGTCTAAGTGAGCTGTTGACTCAACGGTGTTGAGTCCCAGGGGATCAGATACAAAAACACAATAATCTGTATTCTGAGACGTGGTGAGGTATTCAAAATATGGTCTACAGTACTTACAGTCTACTTCGTACTTGTTTAGAGGAGTGCATCTGCAAAACGCCGAGATGTCTTGGCGTACACTTCGTGCTGCAAGTGGGCGATCTCATCTTTGATGTTCTTGCTCTTTTGCTGCTCAGACGACGCGAGTGAACGGAGGTAGTTAGCCAGCAACAGACGAGCGTTCTCCATGTCCCAAAGCAGTGGATGTGCGTGGCGCAAGGCACATGTTAGCCGACCAGCAGCAGCAAATTCGCCCTGCGCCACCAATGCACACACGACGTAGTTACCGCTGGATGTCCAAAGTGGTGGGTTCCTGCTAGAATACTGTAGTAGAAATGCCACTACCGATGCGTGAAGACCGTGCTGTAACAATACGTGGGTGTCGAATCGCAGCAGTGCAAACTCCATGACTGTAGACCAGCTACGAGACCCTTGTGGAAGATGTCGTACAACTGACAGAGCGCGGTCGACGTACTTCTCCCGTAGTCCATCGAATGGACACATTAGCAGCAGCTGAATGGCCAGATCCAGATTGTTCGCTTCCCAATGAACCAATATCACCGCTTCCGTAATTTCTTCCTCTCTACTGAGCTCCGCGTAGGCGTGCTCAGTATACCAGTTCAACAAACGAACACCCCAGACTCCACGTGCAAAGAGAGCTGACCAGCACGATGATTCTTGATCGCTCTGATGTGATGCCTTCTTTTCAATCGCTGCACCCACTTGAAACTGCGCTTGGATACGTGATTTCACAGCACGCTTCTGCTCATCCTGCCATGCCATAGCACTTCGTTCCGCAACTCCTCCTAATTCGTCGTGACGAACGAGCAAATTGCTCAACGCCACCGTTGCCATTTCTGCAAACTTCAGCGCCTTCGGATTGTCATCACTAGCGCACAGTTCTACGAACGAAAGTAGCTCCTCGAAAATCGCAGTAAAGTGGTCCAGAATATCGCTGCTCGGGACTTCAAAAACGCGTTGTGCGTCTACACTCTCATCCAACTTGTGTTTGGCCAGGAGCGCTGACCACACAGCTTTGACGTAGTGTCCGAAATGCCATTTGGCTGCATCCAAACCTGCACTCGCACGAGTTACCAGCACGTGACTCAAAACTGCAACTTCTGTCCAATTCCTTTGTTCTTCACGGATAGAGATTGATTGCTTCCATTGAGATAGCACTGCATGACGCACTGACACCACGACACTTGCGCTATGAGCATCATTTCCATTGACAACACTTTCGTTGACAGTAGTCTGCATCTCGCTAAGTCGGCTCAATCCAATCTCCTTCAGCAGCGCCGACGGAGATTGTGACAGCATCTTCACAACACGCTCATAAATTGCAGATGCTTCAGTGTTTTTATCGCGTGAACTGCAAGTAGCTTCGAGGAAATATCCAAGTTCAGCTATTTGATTGCAGCTTGTCACGCTTGAATCAGTCACCCATGTCCACACAAACTGCTCAATCCACGGCACATCTAGTGCTCCATCTTCTCCAGAGCCAATGCACCGATTGATCAAGTTTACCGCAACATTCTGATAGCTCTGCGCAATAGTACTTGCAGCAGTTTCCTTGCTAGCCTTTCTTCCACCAGCACGTAATACTAGCTCCATGACTAGACTCGCAAGATTCACAGAGTCTATACTCTGACAAAGTTCCAGTAACACGGTATTCTGGAGAGTTTCTTCGCTTGTGGCTTGCTGGAGAGAATCCATTGCGAACCAGGTCTTCAAGTTTGACATCACCGAGATATTTTCTTTATTCTCACCAGCAGCCAACACCAAATCAATTTGCTCCATTTCACTCAACACCAGACTGCACACATTGTTGACAAGCTCATGCTCTAGATAGCGCAATTCCTGCTCTTTCCTCCTGAATTGTGTTGGGTCCCACGATACAGAAGACGTAGAAGATGTGGACGACGCCGATGAAACGTTCGACCGCGGACCAGAAGTTTGCCACGAATTGTACTTTGTTTGGAAAAGGGTGAGGGTATCCGTCACGAGCTCCACGCGCTTTTGAGGAGTCAATAGTGCACCAAAGTGTCGTAAGCCATTCAGTGACTGTCCATAGAACTCCTCTTCAACGTTTAGATGCGCCACCGACTCGGGTGGCGATTTCCCACTTGAGCCATCTAGGAATAAGTGATGGAATAACATCAAATGCTCATTCGAGAGTACCGAAAGGCATGGCACACACGACTCGTACGCGTAAACTGCTAAGTCCGCAGACAATGAGTCCATACCGCTACCAGTAGTTCGATGCTCGGACCAAATTCCGGTAAGCAGGTCGTTGATGTAAATCATGACCATCGAACTAGGTGTCACACGGTGCAGTTTGCGCAGGATCTTGGTTACAAACTTGATGGTCTTGCCTGTCAAAAGCGGTCGCACTGCTTCAATAGCTATTTCTCGATTAGCTTTCAAAGTTTGAGGATCCATGTGTGCTGATACCAAAGGTGTCAATAACTCGGCAGTAGTGGAAGCTGTACCGATGAGTTTGAGGTCGACGGGATCCACAATGTCAAGTGAATCACCGATGTCCTTGAGCTTTTTCATACACATAAATAGCAAAGTGACTCGGTCCATTGAAGGCTTCGAGAGAGGAAACAGAGCCCGATCAAGGGAGGATACTGATTCTGTCGACTCGTGATGTATCCTTTTTGAGCATTCTAAAATCATCCGCAACACAAGTAAAATGCCAACATGATCTGTTCCATCGATCTTCTCGTACAAACTTGGTTCTCCAGTCGTTCCTTTTTTCAACAGAAACTCTCCAAAATGCACTGGATTTTGCAGAGCTTCTTCCAGAATATCAACTTGTTCAATTGCAAATGCCTGGTCCAATTGCTCCCGGCGACCCATCTGGTTGCAATCTGGCGGAAAGATGAGAGCATGCTTGATATACGCTAGCACGCAGTCAAAATCATTAATACCATACTTGTTGGCAAACTGTCTTGACAGTTGAAAGTGCTCTTTTTTCGTGGCCAGTAGCATGATCTTTTCATTCCGGTAGCTTTCATCTTGCGAAAAGCGCTCCAAGTCCAATTCTGTGTTGAAGAATGTGCTCATTTGTTCCAGTTCTTGCGATTTTTTCTGCGAGACCAACCGTTCTTGGCACCGTTGAGCTAGCTCCACGTATATCTGGTACCGTTTTTCCGAGACCAACAACTGAGGTTTCAACAGTTCCTCCTCTGCAACAGGCACATCACCTAATGCGTGATGGTGGGCGTCATCGACCGGGCTAACAACTCTACGAGTTGAATCGTAAGATGAAGATAGCGTTTCAAGACGATTTCTGCGAGTTCGTAAGGCTTGAGTATCGTTCTCCGTAGCGTTTTCATTTGCTTGAGCCGCTTGGAACAAAAAGAAATGATGCACGCGACGAACCACGACATCACTCGTCTTCACTGATTCATTGTGGGAGGCAACTGAGGAATCCAATGCAGCCTGATCAGCAAATACAACCGACAATAGTTCATTCGAGCAAAATGCTTTGAAGTTGTCGTCGTCACTACACAGGTCACCCCACAATATCAAGTAACTAAAACCCAGCTCTAAGTACTGGTGCCAGTCCACGGATTCGCTAGTTGATGGATTAGAGGTGAATGTCATCGCTTCTTCCACGCAAAGTCGAATCATTTGCTGGAGAAACGCTAACACAGACTCAATGTTGGATTGGCTTTCGGATCCAGTATCATTGTTCGACATCACTTGGGTGAGTTGGAATCCACGCTGGAGCAGCCGCAGAAGAAATTGGCGATCGTTCTTTTCTTCGTGTAGTAAGTCAACAACAACCTTCAATTCATTTAGAAGCACAGATTCAGCACTACTAGTGGTTTTACCTCCAGCAAGCCGTCTTTGCTCTAGGTCGTTATCTGACAAGCCAAGCTCAATCATTAAGGCCTGGATAACTTCGATTTTCTCAAGCCAGGATAATATCAAGTCTGTCACTTGATGCGCGAAAAGATCCGAGGAAGAGACATTGGCAGAGCTGAACAGTGAGGAGCATAGCTTGTGTTTCTTACTCCAGGATTGGAATGGCGATGCAGACACGAGATCTAACACTAGCGAAATCAAATGCAGCAGTGTAAATGTCTCCTTACTGCCGCTATGGCTGGTTGCGACGGCATCTACCTCACGCGGAATTCCATCGATAGCTTGCATTGTCAAATCGTACGCAACATCGTAATCCATACAGTACAGGGCCGCATACGCACCTTTCATCCAAATGACCATCTTTTGAGCATCAACACGGAGCAACTTCGCCAAGTACATAACAGCAGCGAGGGGCTCGTTCCATAAATCTGCAGCTGTTTCTCCTTCTGCAAGCCCAGTCACTCCAGCGTCATGTTGCGCTAACCACTCTCTAGCTCGCGCAGACGGCTTGTAGTTGCTTGGATTGCTAACAAATACCTGGCAGACTGCATCAAGTCGAATATTTTCTTTCACTTCTTCCTCAGCCTGCGTTTCCCGGAGTTGCGACGGCGACATTTTAACAGCCCCATACGTCAGCAAGTCTAGCAGCTCGCAAGCGTGAGCTCTATCTGTCTCTACCGACAGGATATTCTCATAATATTGTTTTGCTCCAGCTATTTCCCGATCGCCTTCATCCCACACCGGGAGCGAAAGCAACTGTTTAACGATGCCGATGCAACCCAAAGCAGCTTCGTGAGTAATATTAGCGTTGGCGTCCTCAGAGTATCCAGTAACGGAGTCTAGTTTCACTTGAATCGCTACGAACAAACCAGCTAGCACGTGATCCACAGCCTCTATGTCTGAAGCGATCCAGTGATTTACCAGATTTTGGGCAGCATCAATATAAGCTCGATCAGGAGCGAGAAGATGCTTTAAAATAATGTCTAATATCATTTCTTGGCTCAGTCGCTCACCAAATGCGTGTTCTTTCAACTTGACTGCATCTTGTAACACCTCTAGCCACTGATTTCCATCGCCATTTTCTTCATCATCAGAGTATTCTCTTGGCAACGCAAATGCACACATTTGTTCAAGCAATCCATGAGGTCCAACACTGGTGCCCATTCCATTACCGCTACTTGCCAGCATCTGATACCTCAAGCCACTAGGCGATGATACTATGCCGTACTTGCTCAGTATGTCCATCGTTATCATTAGATCTTCCATCTCGTCCACAGCCACCTGCAGTTGAGCAACCTCTGGAGGATCATTCTCCTTTCGAACAGGCAACGACTGAAAAATTATCCAAAGTTGTTCCACTAGTGCGAGATGGCGCTGCATATAAACATCTTCATTCACGCCGGGCCTTTTATCACCAATGATATCAGATACGTCTACCGCATAAACGACGTCTAGCGCGGTTTCGATGAGCCGCACATCACTCTGGATCCATCGTTTTGTTCGGTTGATCGACGGGTTACTTCGTTGGATCAATTGTGCTGCAAGAGTCAGGCTCGTCAAAGAGGACTTTGACGAAATAGTCTTTGCTAACCATGTGAATAAGTCATCTAGAGCATAAACACGATCTTGGCGCTGGGACACAAATACCATATCCAAGCGATCTGTAATAGCAGCTATGTCTCCACTGATTTCCTTGTCTTCAGTTTCCACCACTATCATGGCTTGATCTTTCATCGACAATGATGACCATTCCATAAGTGGGAGCAAACAGCATGCTGATAGGTGCATCGGATACACACACTTGTATAAGCGCTCCGTGTGGAGAAATAATTCCTCAAACGGCTTCTTGGTTTCTGGAGAAGACCATCCTCTTAGGCATTTGAAAGCCAATTTGCTAAGCTCGTACGCAAACGCAAGCTGGCCGTAACGTGAGTCGAGCTCAAGAGTTCTCCTTGAAAACCATTCCCCGTACGCTGTAATCCGTCCTTCACGTTGAACACTTGAGAATTCTTCGAACTCCGACAGCTCTTCACTAGTAAGGTCTTGGAGTTGATTTTCTGGAAGAAGAGCAACTGGAGTAGCCAAATCGTTATCATCGCCATCGAGTGTACTGAGATCGTCAAATGTGCTCAGGGTACAGAACTGTCCATCATCTTCCATCTGTGTTGGCATTGCTGGAAGTAACAACGCGTAGGCTGATGGTGACAGAGAGGGTGGGAGCATTTCGAGAATATCTAACCAACGAGGAACCAAATTCCATCCATGCCTCCGGAATAGAACTGTGAGCGCACCGATACGGCCCTCTCGGGAAAATTGCTTCGCCGTCGACAAGATAGATGAAGTCCTAAACAGCGTATATGTTGCTCCATCAAAGAGCTGGTCGCCAGTCAACGACGTAGTGGATACACCCTCCTCTTCGCACATAATCAACCGCAGTGTTTCGAGGCGGTAAACGTATCGCTGAAGATCTACTTTTTCCTGTGGTAGCTCTGCGGTGTCCTCGTCGTCATTATTTAGGCTTTCCCACGCCACATTAAGAATCTTCTTCATGTTGGCACTCGAATCATCGGCAACCAGTTTCAAACATTCGCATAGGACCCATTGTTTGTCTGTAATCGCTCGTAAGTGATCCAATGCTTCTACAAAGCCACCACGTTCTCCGCGTTGTTGTGGGAGTGTAGACAAGAATACAATATCTCGAAGGTTTGCATCAGATACGTTGCCTTCGATCAATCGACCAGCTTCATTTCGATAATCCATCCATATACGACGATGGATATCATCAGCGTTAATGGAATTTCCACAAAGCGCAACCGTCTCAAGAGCGTCCTGAAACTGTTGTGCACCAATGAGCAACTCGATAAACAGTTCAACTGCCAAGTTTTGAACTTGACTTGCAGTCCAAACATCACCAAGAACAGCAAACTCGCAAGCGCTAAACACGGCGCTGTGCTTAGCAGTCGATACAGTTGCTATTGCATCTAGAGCAAGAGTTCGGATGCTTCCCGTCGCTGCACCCGTTGATGGTCTGTGATACTTTACAGGAGCAAGCACAAGACGACCGGTAGACCCCGACAGAGACATACCCTCATTTTCGCTGTCACTGCTGGTTGGTCCAGATGCAACCCCTTCCTCAGAAAGTGAAATTAACCTTGAACAGACGACGTTACCATTTGCGAGCAGGAGGGCTACCAAGTCGGACGCTAGCCACACAACTTGTTTCATCGCAATCGCGTCGATTTTAGCTGACACATCTTCTACAGTTTGCCACTTCAGCACATCTGTGCAGGCATCTATTTGGCGGATAGCGATCCGTCCGAGATCATCCACCATACTCACAAAATTACCGTTGGGCGACAAAGCAAGGTGACGGATAAAGCCTCGCATCATTCGAGTCTCTGTCGTTTCACCTCCTACCATCATCTTTAACGGAGCAAATAGAGTGCTTTTTACGCTTGCTAGTAAACCACCGCTCTCCTCTTCAACCAC
Organism: Phytophthora megakarya; assembly: GCA_002215365.1. NCBI lineage: Eukaryota > Oomycota > Peronosporomycetes > Peronosporales > Peronosporaceae > Phytophthora > Phytophthora megakarya. Next base: position 24,991 of record NBNE01000251.1, read on the forward strand.
TGAGACGAGGTCAGATTGGTCGTCTTCAATTGCCTCATCGCTGACCTGTTGCTTCTTGCCCTTCACCACCATCGTGAAATCAAGCAGTTCCCCGACATCTTTGGTGTCCTTCTCACCCACAACCTTCCACACACTTAAGGACGACGCCTGTTTCTCTATCAAATCGACACTAGGGTCTCTCACCCCTCCACTCACCACAAGTGTAGCACTCTCGGAGTCGTAACACGCCGCTGTAACACCAGCATGCCACTCCGTGAGATTCTTCACCACTTTCATCGTAAACAATCCATTTGTCTCGTCAGATACCGATGGATCCATGGAAACTAACGCCAATTTAGCCAGTTGCACGTTCAAACTGAGCCACACTCCGTCCTCAGATACCACGAACATTTTGCTCCCAGTTTGCGACGGGAAGAACACGTTCACGACGTTAGTTCCAGCGTTCCAATGCTTTGCAGCCAAGTACTGGACCGGATCAACACGCAGCAACAGCGGGGAACTCTCCGAGGTTGCAGTAGAAGTCACCCATTCCCGCCGAGCGAAAATCCACAAAACAGCTTGAGATTCGCCTTCAGCACCTGGAATTCGGCCGCTAATAACGAGAAACTTGCGGTCTGGACTCCACACAAGCGTCCATATGTCGTTATGACCCTCGGAAGCCTCTGCATCTACTGATTCCGGTAGCAAATGGATGAATTCCGGCTCCTCCGCACAGCGATCTTCGTCGGTCTTGAACACGCCCAAACGCACGCAATTCCGCTCCGTTCGCGACCGGAGCAGCACCGCGTGATGCGCCGCAGATACAGCGGACGCCACCACCTCGAAGTCGGCAGGAAGCGACGCGACAGAGCCGCGCGCAACCTCGCGAGCTGCGAGCAGCAACGGCGCGGCCATCGTACGTGTCAAATTGCTCCGTTTTCGAATTATCCGGACACTGATCACGATTTCATCAGATCTGATTCTTCCTATATATGTAGAATCAGATCTGATGCTGCCTATCAACTCGACCCAGTACTCAAGAGACCATGGCTGTGCGCAAGCCGCTGATGAGCTTCCTCCGGCTGCGCGCGCCCATCCAAGAGCAGCTGAAGATCGAGGAGGCGCTGTTCCGTGCCGAGTCGCAGCGCAACTGGTTCATCTACAACGACGCGCACGCGCCGGCCACGATCGTCATGGGCATCTCGGGCAAACCGGAGAATCTGCTTCATCAAGACGCAGTGAAGCGGTGGGTGACTGCCAGTGCTAGTGTTACCAAGGCTAACGAGCTGCTTCTTATTGGTAGGGACGGGATTCCAGTGCTCAAGCGCTTTAGTGGCGGAGGAACCGTCATTGTGGACCACAACACGGTCTTCACCACCTTCATCTGCAAGCAGGAGGATTTTCCTCAGGTCCGCCCGTACCCGCGAGAGATCATGGCTTGGTCACAAGAGTTCTTCTTGCCCTTCTTCTCACGGATGTGCAAGAAAGACCTGGTACGTCACTTTAGTGTGATGAGGGTGATGATATTGACGGTGTTGTTGTAGACATTTTCACTGCGAGAAGATGATTATGTGTTCAATGATCGCAAGTTTGGTGGCAACGCGCAGAGTCTGTCGAAGGGCAGATGGCTGCACCACACGTCGTTCCTGTGGGACTTTGACCCGAAGAACATGGAGTATCTGACGAACCCGGCACGTCAACCGAAGTATCGCCAACAACGCAGCCACCTCGACTTCTTGTGTCCATTGAAAGATGTGCTGAAGAAAGAATGTGCGAATCGTGACAAGTTTGAGCGCGAACTCGTCTCGGAGTTGGCTCAAAACTTTGAGATTGAAGATGTGGCTCTGGAGGACATCAAACCGATTTTGGGCAAGGAACATCGCAAGTCCACACGCTTCCTAGAACTGTAGGCTGTCAGTAGTTGGCTCAAAACTTTGAGATTGAAGATGTGGCTCTGGAGGACATCAAGCCAATTTTGGGCAAGGAACACCGCAAGTCCACACGCTTCCTAGAACTGTAGGCTGTCAGTGGCATAGCATCATAGGGCTGCACTCAGCACGGCTGAAGTAGATCGAAAAGGCATCCTCATCAAAAGATGGTACGACTTACAGTGTTCGCTTCGATATGCCCGAATACGTTCATATTAGGAGTACCCTTGTTCAGTTGTTAGGCTGTTGTTTGATGTATTTAATCCAGCACAAACCGCTCATCCGCGTACGTGTTACTGTACTCCTATCTACTACTAGTAGTAGTAGTACTACTGTAGTCTACTACCAGAGCCGATACACCGGTTGATCAAGTTACTCTCAGCATTGTAGTAGCTCTGTGCCATATTCTGGTTTGACGCCTTCTTAGCATCATAGGGCTGCACTCAGCACGGCTGAAGTAGATCGAAAAGGTATCCTCATCAAAAGATGGTACGACTTACAGTGTTCGCTTCGATATGCACGAATACGTTCGTATTAGGAGCACAGTACACTTGTTCAGTTGTTTAGCTGTTGTTTGGTGTATTTAATCCAGTCACTCATGTCCACACAAACCGCTCAACCGCGTACGTGTTACTGTACTCCTATCTACTACTGTAGTCTACTATTACTGTAGTATCACCAGAGCCGATCCACCGGTTGATCAAGTTACTCTCAGCATTGTGGTAGCTCTGTGCCATATTCTGATTTGACGCCTTCTTCAATCGCTGCACCTACTTGAAACTGCGCTTGGATACGTGATTTCACAGCACGCTTCTGCTCCTCCTGCCATGCCATAGCACTTCGTTCCGCAACTCCTCCTAATTCATCGTGACGAACAAGCAAATTGCTTAACGCCACCGTTGCCATTTCCGCAAACTTCAGCGCCTTCGGATTGTCATCACTAGCGCACAGTTCTATGAACGAAAGCAGCTCCTCGAAAATCGCAGTAAAGTGGTCCAGAATATCGCTGCTTGGGACTTCAAAAACGCGTTGTGCGTCTACACTCTCATCCAACTTGTGTTTGGCCAGGAGCGCTGACCACACAGCTTTGACGTAGTGTCCGAAATGCCATTTGGCTGCATCCAAACCTGCACTCGCACGAGTTACCAGCACGTGACTCAAAACTGCAACTTCTGTCCAATTCCTTTGTTCTTCACGGATAGAGATTAATTGCTTCCATTGAGATAGCACTGCATGACGCACTGACACCACGACACTTGCATTATCAGAATTATTTCCATCGACAGGAGTCCGCATCTCGCCAAAACTCCGTTCACGCACATCGTCTGAACAGCATAAGAGCAAGAACATCATCAAGAATAAGATCTCCACCTGCAACACGAAGTGTACGGCCAGACATCTCGCCGTTTTGCAGAAGCGCTCTTCTAAAGCACACAAAACATTGTTGTATGTCTACCAAATGACTCGTTTGGTATCAATCCGAAGTCAAGAGTAGAACAGAATGAGGTCGTCTCTTACTTACTCGTCATGTATCCAAAAGTGGGAGTCACTAAGCCTAGCAGGTTAGTTGTCGGACGAGATGAGGCCTAAATAGTCGTCCTTGATAGTTCCGATCGCGTTCTACAACAACAAGTTAGTCGAGTCTCCTGCTCCACTCTCTTCTAGTACGTACGATCTCTGTGACGTCCACACTGACACCCATAATCTTGAGTCGTACGCCGCATCCCTTGCGGATCTCGACTTCCCGGTCGTCCGAGATCCACGCGTTGCTCTCGTGGTCGTAGCCGTTGTTCAGGTCCGTGGGCATGGCATGTCTGGACACGAAGACCTGCAAGGGCCCCACGTCTGCGAAGAATCCCAGCTGATTCACGACCGTCACAACGGCGTCCAGCACCTGGTTCTTGAATGGGCGGAACAGAATGGCGCGATAGCGGATGTTGAAGCACACGAAGCCCGAGTTGTCCTGGATCACGCCCTTGCCAATGTCCTCGTCGCGCACTTCCGTCACTGTGATGACGTAGCCGTACTTGCCCATGGACGTGCCTTCCACCTCCTCGATCAGACGCAGACGGATGATGTCGTGCAGCTTCGGGCCGAAGTGCATCGGATGCAACAACAGGTCACGCGAGAGCTGCTTGAGGAAGAACATGGTCACCAGTTACGGAATTACGGTGTGGGGCAATGGAGATAGGGTACTTTATGTTGCTCTAAT
>NBNE01000252.1:0-28871 GCA_002215365.1 Phytophthora megakarya
TCGTGCTAGGTGCTTTATCATTACTCGAATGTTGTACTCGAGTATTTCGTTTGGATGCTTTACGATTTGGAAATGTGACATCGAACACGCAAGTATCCTACACATTTTCATGTTCCGAGCAAAGATTTGCCATGTATTTGTGCTCACAAAATGTGGTGTTTGAAGTCAAGCGTGTGTTGGAGAAAACAGTACGGACGTTAAAAGTCCTCGGAGAAAGTGGAACAGCGAGTGCTTCACGAAGTCACCATCCACTCGTTGCCATCCTTTGTGTAGTTATGGCGTGGCTGGTTAATTGCCTTCATGGTGGAGATGGCGCAACTCAATTTTGGGGAATGGCAGGGGTTGATCAACTAATTCTTGCTCACTACAAAGTGAATTCACTACCTTTTGTGAAGGTAAAAGATTCCAACATAATGAATGAGATATTTCGTAAAGGGCAGCGTGTAGCCCAGGAGGATCCTTGCAAGTGGAGCGTATTTACTTCGGGTTCTCCTTATTGTACAAGCCATCGGACTGGAAAGCGCAACATTTCACCGTTTTCCTTGATGTTTGAGGAAATTATCTTCGTTGCAAGCAACCGGTCAGTAGGTTTGATGCGCACATTCTTACAATCCCGGTCATTTCGAGAAGAAGTTATGAACACAGATTCTTCCGTTCGCGACTCTGTTTTCCAGCGTGAACTCATTTCCAGTAGTGACTACGGGAAAGTGAGCCACGTAATTGATCTAGCAAGGGACATCACACAGCTGAACGGGACCATCAATGAACAGGTGCAAGTGATTTTGTATGCTAAATCACTCTTTCTCGACTACGCTGCAACGTCTGGAATAGTTCGTTTTATTGTATTTACTCCAGTGTGTAGAGAAATTTGGCATTGGGTGGAAACTGGATGGCGGAATGTTGCTTGTCACTCCAGTTCAAACGTGATAAACACCAATAATAAAGGTGTTAACAGTAAGCTGTCGCGAGCACAGGGTGACGTAGTCACAGCAGGGTTTTCCTTTCTCCACTCGATCATCTCCCATGCATCCGTTGCGTTGGAAGATATCGTCGAACTCACAACCTTTAACACGGGAGACAGTGAGGAAGCTGTAAATGTGCTTCATGAATTGGTTGGTTGGATCCTTAAGTTGCGTCCTGGAGTTGTCAGACACAATGGAAGCACCATCAATGTGCTGGTTGAAAATGGTGTGGCATTAATTACAAATTTCGTTCAGGTGAGGGGGTACGATGAGGTGGCTTTTGCAACTCTGACTAATTCTGTAGATATTGGCTACGTGCTCGAGTTGCTAGGAATGGAAAGCACCTTTGAAACTAGCGAAGGAAAAACAATCGTGACTATCGATGAGAAGCAGCGACTCTGGTCAATGCTTCTCTATTTTGACAATAAAATCATAGCATCTCGAATTGTGGAAACTGGTTTCTTGAATATTGGAATTGTTTCGCGGCTTCTTGTCCAGAACTCAAACGGCTTTACTGATGTTGCAATGGACATTCTTAATCGTAGGTTAGAAGCTGTGGTGCTGCTAGAAGTTCTCATTTGCTCTGGTTTTCGTCGTGAAAATAGTATTGCAACTCAAATGATTTTCACTGAAGCCTGTAAACTCGTGTTACACCATGGTATTATTGCAAAAGAAGCAGCAATTGTGCGAAATAGCAACAGCAAGCAAGTCGCAGTGAGCAAACGTGTTTTGCAACTGGTGTGTTGCATGTGCATTGATTTTTCGTCACAAAGTCCCAGTTCGGCATTTCTCACCCAGCTCGAATCGATAGGGATTCCAACCTGGATCGTCGATTTTCACCAAAATCACGAAACTAATAGTTCGAACAACGACGAACTTTTGACTCGCGTGGAGCAATTCTGGAAAGACTGGGAAGGCCATGGAGTATCTGAGACAAAGTATGCAACTACGATGTTGCACAACAAGTCGGAGAAAAATATTGTTCAAACGACACGTCGAGCAGTCTCACAGACGGGAAGACACAAACTCGCACAGAAGGGACTGAGTGGTAAAGTGGAAATTATGGAGATGGACGACGCAGCTGAAGTGATGGTCTCGGTCTCACCTGTAAAAATTGCACCAAAACCTCGTCAACCATCGCACAGTAACGTCCCCAAGAGTCCGAGCGTTATCCAAACATTTTTGAGTATCGACTCGGACTCAGCCCTGCGTCTCGTGAAAAAGGCAAATGCAACCAAAGCTGGGAAGAAGCAGTTGAAAAACGAAATCGAAGAGGAAGAACTCGATTCTGAAGCGTATTCGCCATTTCCAGGAACCAGTTCATCCGATGAAGATACTCGAGCGGATCGAAAGGCAAATACCAAGTTGAACTTTTCCAAAGGGAAAAAATCAATTGACGCAAAGGAAAACGAGAAAGAAACGAAACATGACAACACAAGCAGTCGAACTCGAGATAGTGAAGACTGTGAGTCCGACCGTGATCGACCTCGTCGAAAACTACGAAAAAATCGAAAAGCACGAAAAATAGGCAATCGTCCAAGTGTATCGCCAAACTCGGACCACGAAGTTTTACGAGGGATTTTCCGCAAATACGACGTGGACGGCGACGGTGCCATCAGCTTCATCGATTTACGGCGTGCCATGGACCAACAAATGACTGGCCACCGACTGTCGGACTTGGAAATCCAACGGTGGATCACCGAAAAGGACAGAAGCGGACAGGGTGTCGTAAACTACGAGGACTTTGTGGTTGCCTTCCAAGCACAAGTGGAGCAGTAGATGGTCTCGTCTCATGCCAGTCACAGCTGAATACTGCACCATGTACGGATATTTTGCATGTAAACAACACAGTTGGTGGACTGTGCTGGTGCTGGAAAATGTAGCCATTCGTCACGGTTGACTAGTCGTTCAAGACGTTACAGCGATTTCTACAGTGCAACTTGTGTAAGTTTACAAAGAGTATGAAATGTACGCAGCTATGTTATTTAGCGTTCGATAATAAATACGCGTTTAATATGAGATACCTTTGCAAACTGTTGCATCAGCTCTATTGTTTATGACAGGGTATGTGATGCTGAGATGGAAAGTGCTAGGGGTATCCGTAATGGACGATCGTAGTGCGAAGTGCACATTGAAGGACGGCTTAGCCGTTACTGTAGATATGGGGAGTGTGGAGACCGAAGTTCGGTCTCCAAGTTGCAGGCGTTACGGAACTTGCCTCTGTTGCGAGTCGAGTAGTGCACTGGCTCTGCTGGACATCTGAATTGCGGACCTTCTCAAACCATTTTGCCGAGTTCGTGTTGCCGTCGGCTGTCAGCAACAAATGCAACATGCCGACACTTTCTTTAAAGGAACCTATGCGGCCAATTCGGGTTGAAAGAAAGTGGGTACGGGTACAATTGCAATTGCCTTCCACCACATTTTGGCTGGATTTTTCTAGGCAACTACATCTTGGTGCGCTTCCTGCGGCGAATGGGGTCTGTAGATATTGTCACCGCTGGACCACGCCTTCAATAAAGCCGCACTTGTTACTCACTTGCAAGACACGAAAGCACACGGCCACAACAAGGCAATTATGTCGCGCAGTGTATAGAGTTTCAACCTGAAAAAAAGGAAACGCGTCCCTGAAAAATGCGTGCTGTGGTCCGGAAAGAGTGGAGCATTACATACAAACGCCAAGACAAAAGTGGTCAGAAACGGGACGTCCGTATAAGTGGAAGGCCTATTCCCTCTCCCCACGTCTGTCTTCCTTCTGGCACTGGTCCTTTAGCACTCTCTCACCGCCGTCTCCATCGCTCGCTCGTTCATCGATCGATCGTCTGTTGCCATGGCGTCTGCGGCGCCGGCAGTGGGGAGAGCGCGACTTGCAGGCAAGACCATCTACGACTCGTACCCGCTCAGTCTCCGCACGTTCCTGGCTGAAGGCCCGCCACCTTTTGTGCGTGCCATTTCGCACTCGATCGAAGACCCGACGCAACAGACCATGACGGTGGATGACGACGACTTCCTCAGCAACTTGCACAATACGTCATCATCGGTGGGCACGATCGACCTGAACGACGGAGTGGTAAAGTTTCCTTTTGCCAAGTTGCAAGTGGCAATTTGTAGAATGTTTGCAACGGCAACTAACATGTTGCATGTCTGTGATAGCAGAGATCAGCTGCACCTCGCGCGTCCCCACTTTGCAGCACCTTCGGCAAGTTTCACAATGAAGTGTTCGAGACAAAAGAGCGCTCCAAAGTCTTGAGTGCATTACGTCATCGTGGCAAAGCAGCGAAAAACAACGCAGGTGTGAAACAACGTGCTCCAATGCGACCGGCAGCTCCAACTACGTTCACAGCTGATGACGTAGTCCGAGCAGGAACGCTCACGAAGCAAGGAAGTTGGCGACGCAACTGGAAAACGAGGTTTTTCATCCTTCGCAGCGATTGTCCGAGTTTGTGTTACTTCACATCGGAAGACAAACTGGAACTGTTAGGTGAAATTCCCATCACAGAAGACACCATCGTGTTGGACCGCAGTGGTGGAGGCCACGCTCCCTTCAGGTTCCAAATCCGCTCTGATGCGCAAACATTGCTGCTCGAAGCGGAAAGTCGGGAGAACCAGAAGCGATGGATTGATTCTTGCCAAGAGTTGGCAGATGCCATTCGCGCGTCGAAATTTTCTGTGAACCATTCGATGTCCAGTTTTTCCTTTGATGGCAGACGATCGTCACTTTTGGGGAGAGGGACAACCATCAACACTTTCCGTCCGACGGAAAAAGACTTGCTAGAGGCAAGTGCATCTTCTCAAAATTGGGATGACTCGGAACACAGTGGCGTTGATGACGTCGACATGAGACAAAGGCAACTTCCGCAACGACTGACCGCCAGTAGTGCAAGTGGCTCCACTCGATCGGCAACACCGGACAATGTATCACGACGCATGTATGACGTATCCATCTCCGTCTTGATGGGACGACGCAGCAAATTGGCGCGATTAGTGGAAAATCTGGACAAGGACAAGGACCGAACGGGATGTTTTGTTGCCGTGAGTGGATATATTCGCAGCAGCAACTCATTTGTGGAACTGGGTGCAACAGATGCAGTCAAGTTGACCACTTTAGTTGCCACTGCAAGTGCATCTGGAGAATCCACGCCTGTGCCATTTTCAGTTGTCATGACGGCCGAGTTGGAGCGGTATGACCAGTTGCGTCTCACATTGTGCAAAACGCAACTGACACAAAGTCCAGGGAATAATCAGGGCACAATCGGGGTCGGGCGATGTTTACTGGATGAACAGTTGATGGCGTCAACACCGTGTGCGGTCATCGTGACAGAACGTAGCACTTCATCCAGAGATTCACTGGCGGCAAATATTCCACTTCCGATGCAGAAGAAAGCAGGAGAACCAGGGGGCCCCCTACCTGCTGGAACTGGGTCCTCCTCGAATCTCACTAATGACAGTGAGAGTGTCCATCTCGTGGTGCAAACTTTCCGTTCAGTGGCACCTCAAAGTGTCCTCCCCACTACAGGAGTGGACATGGCAAATGCCAAATATCTTATTCCTACCACACTTGCACCTGGTCGTGAGACTGCTGGCAAACTTGCAACAGGCACTCGTATCGACTTTAGCACTCGTGGTAGTGACGTCCGGACTTTCATGGAAAATGACACTTTTCTCACAGGTACAGGCTTGGGGACGTTGAATGAGGCTCCGAACGGCAATCTTCGCTTTGTGGCAGTGGATGAAATTTTACGAGTACCACGAAGCACTTTTGCTTTGCCAGTGGCATATTTGGATTTTCTCGAGGAACAAGCTTTGGGTCGATCACGGTGGTTGCAGAAACAGTTGAATGTCAAAGCTGCTAATCCGCGTGATGTGGAACGGGTGAATGCCGAGTTGGAATTCTTGCGTAAAAAGCAAGAAGAATACCTCAAGCAACGACAATTTCTCATTCAGCAGGAAAAACGGCTGCTAGACGAGCAAAAAGATGGCAAATTCTGTTTGGCTGCGAAACGTGCTGGCATGGTCTCTGTTGCAAACGAGAGAGATTCGCTGGGGGCGTCTAGTTCGTCAGTGACAAGTGTAGCCTCGACAACAGGTGGAGACGGTGAAGTGGTGGCCCCTTTCAAGCGCAGTACGTACAAAAACCTCAACTTGTGGCAGTTTTTGCCCACCAACATGCAAGATCAATTCCTCTGCACGTACAAGCCACCTGCCAGCAGCAACAAGCAGGGTCGTAGTGGTGCTAGTGCACCTCTTTCATCTCGACCTTTTGTATGGCATACGATGACTATGGGGTGTCCTGCAGCCCACACCAAGGGGTTTGCAAGTGGTGGCTACCCTGCCAATGTTCCCGTTGCTACTGTGACCTCAACCGCAACTGAAGATGGCGAGTGTGTACTTGAAAACAGCTATGAAGGCGATTTTCAAAGTCCTACGTCACCTTTGTCCTCATCAAGAGGAGGAACCACCAGTGGAACTGCAACGCAGACGACGACGTTCACTGATGATTCTTTGGCGGCGTTCAAGGCACGACTCGAACTTCAGGACCGCTTGACTGTAATTGGAAGTCAGATCTTATCGGCTACCACAGCCTGCATACTGTCTTCGCTGGACTTGGCATTGAGTGGAAGTGCTCTGCACCAAGCACAGATTGACCGTGCCCCAACTTTTGGCTTCCTCATGAATTTCGAGTCGCTGCTTAGTACGCAAGGCAAAGAGTACGGTATGCTCGAGGATTTTGCTGCTGGTGCACGATGGCTGCGCAACGTATTTATCCAGTTCCGTCGACATGCTACAACGGCTACCTTCTTCTCTTTCAAAAAATACACCCCACCGGGGTCGAACGATAACAATTGCTTGCTGCTGACCATGGGCCTTGATGACGATCACATGTCAGTGCTGCCAGAGTCCCTTGTGTCTGGTGACGGGGTTGTCCACGTGCGTTGCGTGCTATTTACTCAAGGTGTGAATGAGAAACAAAGTCTCGTACATGCATACAAATCCAGTGCTGTCAAACTACAGGAGCGCGTCAACCGCGACAATCTGATGGAGCTGAAACGTGTATACGCACTGTATCGGCGTTTACGAACGGAAGAAACGGAAGACCGTGTCCGAGCAAGCCGGCGATTACGAGCCAGCAGCTCCATGTCATCTACTGCTGCAGACGAAGCTGCTATGGCAATCGATCGACATGACCTCCAAGCTTTGGACGATCTGCTAGTTCAGATTGAGCACCACATTTGTTCTCCTACGAGTCAGTACAAGAAAAATGTGGCGTTGCTGATGGACTCATCAGACTTCTGCAGAGCTCTGGGTGGTGCACGCGTGACATGCTGTAAGAGTGGCAAGGACCGTACAGCAATGTCCGTGACACTGGAACAGGCGCGATTGTTGTGCGCGGAACTGCAAGCTTCTCAAGGTGCTGCATTATGTGCGAACATGCGGCTGTATGGTGTACGTCGTCGCAATGTCTTCATGAACACGAAGGCGGACAAGTTTGCCTTCAATGAGATGCAGCGCAAAATGCTGCCCGACTGCTACAAACCGCCGGCGGGCACATACAAGTCCGGCAAAACTTAAGCCATTCCTTTGGTACTGGAAGAGGAATCAAGGACTACGACTCCGTGGATAGAAGCGGACGAACACATTAAAAGAAGGGCCCACGGTCGCTGCGTGGTGTTAATATTTAGGGGAGATGGTGGGCGCCGACGGTTGTACATCACAGTAACTCGCGGCGCGGCTTAGTTGCGAACAGTCCGGACTCGATGAGCCATGCGTGCAGTTCTGGTGAAATCCAAGCTGGTTGGTGATACAGTGGCCGCTTTTTGGGTTGAGCAATAGTCCGATCGACATCAGATTCCTGCAATTTTTGTGGGGGTGAGCTGTCGATCGCAGCGGTGTTGTCACTGGGCAACGGAGACTACCACATAGAGTTAGTGGGGAGCAGCTAGCGTTGACAAACTATCATGGAATGCACTCACCTCATCGCTTTGAGAACTGGAACTGTCATCGTCTTCCTCTTGTTGTTCGCCTTCTTCTTCATCAATTTCTTCGTCACTGTTTATCTCCTCGTGGTCACCTTTGTCATTGTCATCAACACTTTGAATGGGTACTTCATCTGCTTCCGGTTCATTAGTCTTTTCGATTTTGACGTGTTGATTTCGATGGAGTGGTGGCAAAGGCATTGACATAACACGAGGAAGTGGCTGAGAATGCATCTTCCGCTCGTCTAGACGCTGCACCAACCGAGTTGCACTGATACCTGCAATATCTTGTCGCGCGTGATCCACAACGTAATCGGCAGAAATATGAGGAGGCCAAGATGCGTGCGAAGCCTGCCAAGTTCGTCTCGCCCGACGTCGTAATTTTCGGCGACGCAAACGTTTTCGCAGTCGCTTTCTGCGAATTGGAGATCTCAATGGACTTTGTCTCTCATCCAACGGCGTTGGCAACAGCATGCAAATGTCGAAGGTGAGAGGCTTTTGCAGTGCTCGAGGGAGTCGTCGAGCCACGTCACGAACGACATGTTTCGGAGATTTCAGAGGCGACTTGACTTGAGGCGACAAAGGGCTGGGAAGTAAGACCGATTTCTCCGTGTTGGAGTGCACGAGGCGTTGTGGAGAGTGAATCCCCAATGGCTGCGTCGAAAGATGAGCCATGAGTGCCATCATGTTCAAGAACCGTTAGGCGACAAAGGGCTGGGAAGTAAGACCGATTTCTCCGTGTTGGAGTCTACGAGGCGATGTGGCGAGTGAATCCCCAACGGCTGCGTCGAAAGGTGAGCCATGAGTGCCATCATGTTCAAGAACCGCTCACCGAGTCTCAACTCGGCGTCTTCCGCTTTGGTTCCGTCTTCATCTGGAGTTGTGTCTTGCTCAGTTGCAACTTCCGTCTCATCTTCATCTCGCTTCAGCAACGTTTTTCTCTTCACGGTCTTCTTGGCTCGGTTCGCCTGGTGCAATTGTTTTAGCGGCACCAACGCCAACGACGGAACTTTTCGCGTCGACACGTCAAACGTCTGCAATGGCATTTTCAGCTAATCTTACACTAAGTTGAAGTGGTGGTCAATAATTGACTAACTACAATTACAATTATTGCCACCGACCAATAATTGCTTTTGTTTCAATTATCTCCCAATCATTGCCCAACGCCAACGACGGAACTTTTCGCGTCGACACGTCAAACGTCTGCTCTGGCATTTTCAGCTAATCTTACACTAAGTTGAAGTGGAGGTCAATAATTGACTAACTACAATTACAATTATTGCCACTGACCAATAATTGCTTTTGTTTCAATTATCTCCCAATCATTGTAGGTCAGCCATTCATCCGCGTCAAGATGCCTCGCCGCCCGACCGCGTCCGCCAGCGACGACACGCGTCGCGAGGCGCCTCTCCAAGCCGTACTATTCGCCGACTCGTTCGCCGAGACGTTCCGCCCCATCACACTGGACCTGCCCAAGGTGCTGCTGCCTCTGGCCAACGTGCCGATGCTCGAGTACTCGCTCGAGTTCCTGGCCGCGTCAGGTGTGCAGGAAGTGCTGCTCTTCTGCACGGACAACGCGGACGCCATCGAGCGCTTCATCGAGAGCGAGTCGCAGGTGGCCACGCGCCTCGACGTGACGTGTGTGAGCAGCCCCAGTTGCCTCACAGCCGGAGACGCTCTGAGAGAACTGGATCGACGGCAACTGGTGCAGAGCAATCCCTTCGTCCTCATGAGTGGGGACGTCGTGGCCAACGTGGACCTGCAGGCGGCCATCGCAGAGCACAAAAGCCGCAAGAAAGCGGACCCCAACTGCATCATGACGAGCATTTTCAAGGAGTTGCGTCCCAATTTCGCCACTAGCGTCCGCCCATTGGACGACGAGTTGGTGGTGGGCATTGACGCAGCCACGTCGCAGCTGGTGCTCTATGAGGACGACCCCGAGCAACGCAGCACGAGACTGGCCACGTTGTTTCTGGAAGAACACACACAGATGGCGCTCCGGAGCGACCTGCTGGACTGCTACATCGACGTGTGCTCGCCCGAGGTGCTGCTGAAGTTCGCCGAAGATTTCGACTACCAAGACTTGAGACGAGACTTTCTGCACAACGAAGTGCAGAACTATGAACTGGGCAAAAAGTTCTTCGTCAAGGTCGTGACCGATGAATTCGCAGCGAGAGTCATGGACCCCAGAACGTATGCGGGCGTCTCACAGGCCATTTTACAGAGATGGGTGTTCCCCATGGTCCCGGATGCCAACTACTTGGGAGCTGGAGAAGTGACGCACTACGAGTATCTGCGGGGCATGCGCTACAAGGATGCCAATGTGACGCTGGCCAGGTCGTGCGACGTGCAACGGGAATGCATCTTGGGTGCTGGATCCACGATTGGAGACCACTCGCGTGTTCGCAAAAGCGCGATTGGCAAGAACTGTGTCGTTGGTGAAAACGTAACAATTGATGGCAGCTTCTTGTGGTCGAATGTGGTAGTAGAGGATGGCGCAGTTGTGACCAATGCCATTTTGTGTGACAACGTGGTGGTGAAGCGTGGCGCTGTGATTGGTGAAGGCAGCGTGCTGTCGTTTGGAGTGGTTATTGGCGAAGGTTTCACTCTGCCGCCTTTTACCAAGGTGACCAAGAGTCTGGCACAGGTGGAGGACGATGGTTTCTTCTCCGATGATGACGATGCTGCAGCCGCGAAGGAGCTGGATGCAGGAAATGCTCCTGCTCAATGGAACCCGAAGGACGTGGGTGCGGGCGGCGTCGGACGCGTTTGGACGCTGGACGAGGACGACATTGAAGTGGATTCGGACAGCGAAGACGAGAACGACGATGACAAGCAAGTAGAGGCGAAGAAGCAGGCACGTCGTCTCGAGAAGCTGAAGAGCACTCTGATTGGAGCGCGCGATGTGGTGGCCAAGAAGATGCTTCGCTGGGACGAATGGGACACGCTGAGCTCGTCTGAGGAGGAAGACGAGGATGAGGATGACCTGCTTGCCGAAGCCAACGCGACGTCACTGGAGGTGCCGTTCCAACAGATCATCCGCGAGAATGTGTGCACTGGTGATGCGGCTGGACACAACGTGGACGACCTGTTCATGGAGATCAAGAGTTTCAAGTTTGCCCAGAATCGATCGTTTGCTGAGGTGATTGGTGCCATTGTGCCGGGGCTACTGGATCTGATTCCGACTGGCAACGGACAGTCGGCTATGACCATTCTGGGCAACGTCCGTACCAAGTTCCAGAAGTGGAGTTCGGTGATCCAGCGGTGTATTGTAGAGCAGGAGGATCAGGTAGCAATTGTGGACGCGTTAGAGGGCTACTGCACCTCTCCGGTGGAACGTCGAGCATTGTGGCTACCTTTGTTCCGCTTTTTGCTGCAAACTGTGTATGACCTGGAATGGGTGAGCGAAGACGTGATCCTGGAGTGGCACGAGGCAAAACAAGCGAGTACCGACGAGGATGAAGACACACTAGCAGCAGCTTCCAAGAAGGACGTACAGGAGTTTATCGACTGGTTGCAGGAGTCTGATGACGACGATGATGACGATGATTCTGAGGAAGAATCGGATGAAGAGTAAAGCCATAGAGCAATGCTATTATCCTCCGATATTAAATTCAAGACGTCAGTTGGTTCCACATCGTACACTATGCTAACATTTTCACATCACATCAACAACAAATTAGCAGTTTCGAATAATTTGGGACTTATTAATTACTAGTATGTCAAGGATGAAAACCCGCAATCCCTTCCTGAAAGCTATACTAACGTTTGTACTAGAAGTAGTATGTGAGGAATACAGCTTGAAAGACTCAGATCGGACTTCCATAACGACCAAAAGAACTACCAAGTACTATAAATTTTGGGATTTTTTTTCAACGCAACTGAAATACAGATCCAAGGATTTATTTTTTAGGAAAACTTAGGACAGCACAACCCGAAAATCATATTACTGTAACAACGAACCGCGTTAAAAGCTGGTCTAGAATGGAAAAAGCGTAGGCATCAACTATTTGATATGTTTTTTTAAAGTGTTTAAAACACTGTATTAAAGAAACATATAAAATAGTTTGCGCTTTTTTAATTAAAATACTCAATTTAAATAAATCGGGTATGTTACTAGTTTAACAAAAATAGGCAAGTTTAAAAAATTGATTTGGGGTCAGGTGGCATGAGGTACGTATATGTTCAAATTGAATATGCGGTTAATGTGCCTAAGCGGTTAATGTGCCTAAGCAGTGGTCACTATTGGTAAGATGGTGACCCATTATCTTAGCTTCACATTCTTTCTTCAATTGAAAAATGAGGGACAAATTGCCCCCATTTTAAAGCTAAAATATAAATCCGTATATTACCCTCTTTTGGCAGCAATAGAGTAATATGCAACTATTGCAACTCAAACTGAGATCATGATTGGAGTTATAATTTTGTACAGCACCAAGCAAAATCAAAAGACTTGCGGCACAGAACCTGAGCACAAATTGTCTGTACACTGTGGTGATAGTATACATTTTTAAAAGGTAAAAAAAACTTAAAAGTACAACAGCTATGTAGATGTCCTGCAGCAGCAAATGTGTTATGAGCCTCTCAAATGATTTGCCTAGAAGATTTAGCGGCCAGTTATCGACTTCTGTCTCCGTGGGGATAGCTATATAGTATTTAGTACAAAAGATCAGGATACATAGTTGTATGAGTACACCATGTGTAGATGTAGCACTCCTTAAACAGTTAATTTGTTGATTTTTAAATATACTTTTAGAAGTACAGCCTAATAGTATCAACGTGCACATTGAAGCACATTCAAGCTTCATTGCCCGTAGATGACGCAGTGCAAGTCACGCTGCAAAAGCAAAATCCTCATTGATGATGCGAGATCTGAGTTTGCAAGATCTCACGCTGTGAATGTCCATTGTAGGTGGAATTCGCCACCACATCAATATCAAGTTTCATAGCGTAGGCGATAATTTCGTTTAACCTTTTTCGCTAATGCTGCCGCGAAATCTGCTTCAAATGCTGGTCGCACAGCAGCCAAGAATTGAAAACTGCACGAGACGTGTCGAGTGATGACCGTCTCGGCCACGTCTCGCCACGTCAGTCCAAGTTGAAGTGGGCCGCGCTAAAGAACCTGCACACGATTACTGCCGGTCCGTATTCGTTGCAATAGTCAGGAGAACCTACAACTCAGTCTCTATAAAGTCCGTAGTAAGATTGTATGTAGGTCGCGTCCTATGAAATCTTCAGAAGATCCGCTTCAACTGGGTTGGGATCGAGTGGTTGGCAGAGGTAGTTCGCTTGCTGCAATATTTCAGTTGGTTTTGTCTGTCCTCTCATCAGCTGCCGCGCTCGCGGACCTTGTCATGGATACGCGGTTCCGTGATCAAGTGGTTTGCTCACCGTAAATGCTCGACAATGCACGCGACATCAGCGTGTGCTCTATTCTGCGTAATTTTTGATGACTCGAATGCAAACACGCGCTGGACAAAGACCGAAGTATTAGTATGCAAGACCAGAAGTGCGCTGAACGCCAGCCACGCAGTTGCAACGGGGTAGACGGATACCGCCGGCATGATGGATGCTGCTTGGGCACGACCTCTCGAATGGCATATCTTGGGGGTTGTAATGCAACAGTTACTTTTGGGATGGAGATCATTTATTCGAGCTGGACTTGCAGCTGATCTAACCCGCATGAATATCACGAAGATCTCATCAGCCCACATATCGCAGTAGAATTCACGCAACAAGTACCAGCGAGCAGCAACACTTTCCATCTTGATATGTTTCTCTTAAAGAACAACAATTGTTGAAAATAGCCAAGTTACTAGTATTTATCATTTCGCTAGGCGATATGCTTGTCAACGTGATATTCGTGTCATACACGTACAGGCTTCGGATTTCCACGGGTCGTGCGGTCGAGACATCTAATTTATGTTTCTTGATATCTCACCAGCGTTATCGTGACTGTTGCGCGCTCCAGCAGTGTCAGGTTTCTAAAAGTAAGAATCCATCGTCACAGCTTCGCTCGCACTAAACTGCAATTACACCAAACAGAACGTCGAGTAGAACCAACAGAGGTCCTGATGATATCTCACCAGCGTTATCGTGACTGTTGCGCGCTCCAGCAGTGTAAGGTTTCTAAAAGTAAGAATCCATCGTCACAGCTTCGCTCGCACTAGCCTGCAATTACACCAAACAGAACGTCGAGTAGAACCAACAGAGGTCCTGTTGGATCCATTCGTGTGTCCTAAGTATTCCGTTTGGCAGTTCTTCCAGGGGTAGGGCTCTATTTATAGAATAGTTTAACTTTCGATATTTCGCCTAGTTTCTAGTATACCTGCGTCGCGTCTACAACTCACACCTCTTCACAATTCCACTTGCCAGGTCAAGATCGAAGCAGCGTGGAAGGTTCCTGCGTCTGCGTCACTCATTTGCCAAGCGTTGCAACTTGAAAGATCCAAGCCCAAGCCCAAGCAGCTCCGCTACTCCGCTCACTTCTCGATCCTCAGAACGCTACAACTCAGCCATGTTCTGGTCCGCCGCCCTGGAGCTCAAGACGCAGCGGCTTCGGCCCAGCTACGGCTCGTTCAGTCGCTCGTCCAGCAGCGGCAGCTTCCACATCCCGCAGAGCATCCCCGAGCACCAGCCACTGTCGCAGTTCACGTCGCCGCTGCCTGATACGCGCCGTGTGGAGGAATACTACGAGCGCCCAGACACGGCGCTGGCCCGCACCAAAGCGTCGCTGCAGCTCTCGGAGCACACGCAGACGGCGCTGAAGCTGCTGCTGCAAGGCGAGCGCGACCAGCCCACGCGCAGCACCAACAAGCCCAAATTCGTCCCTGATATGTACAGCATGAGCAAGATCAGCAGCTACAGCGCCCGACAGAAGCCCATGAAGAAGCTCCCGGAGCAGACGCCGCTGCTCAAGCCACTGGCACGCGCCCACGGCCAAGAAGCCAATCCGCAGGAGAACGGCAACGAGCACAACTACTGGATGCAGGAGCTGGAGCGACGACGGGCAGGCTTGAGACGCAGCAGACGACACACGTGCACGCCCATGTCGGAGAGAGCCACCACGTCGCCCCTCAAAGTGGGCGTGGTCATGTGCTCGGTGCCGCTGGTGCTGGTGCTGGGCTTCGTGCTCTTCGTGATGCTGTTCGGAGACGGCGATGCGGCTGGCAAAGTGCAAAATGTCGTCAACAACTTGCTGGGGATGGGAGAAGACGCATCTGATGCAAGACATGAGGCGGCACAACGAATCGCTCGGACGATTGCGCGTCCGCAGGAGATACTACAATTGCAAGAGAACCCCGTGATGACGTTGAAGCTGGATGTGGACACAAGACTGCGCGGCGCAAAGGTGGAGGAAGGATGAATGGGACTGTTGAAACAATAAGAAGGCCGAGTAAAAGTACCCGATAACAAGTGACAAATGCCACGGCAATACTCAATTCGAACTACAGTAGTCACTTCGCTGACCGTCTACGTCGTAAAGAAAAGGTTGAGCAGGCCCTTGAGGTATGCGACGATCTCCCCGGCACCAAGCTTCGATTCGCCGTAGATACGATCCACGAAGGTGATCGGCACTTCGGCGATGGAGTACTGACGTTGACGCGCGCGAACGAGAATCTCCATCTGGAAGACGTAGCCCAGGCCCTGGATCGCGCTCATAATGTCCTCAATAACGTCGCGCTTGTACAGGCGGAAGCTGCCGGTCAGGTCCGTCACGGACGGGTTCAGCAGCACCGTCGCCAGGTAGTTGGCCACTCGACTCGTCAGCTTGCGACGGAGGTCCCAGCCGTACACCTGCAGCACAAGAGCATCGATTAGAGCACAAAGCGTACAATAGAAGGCGCTAAACGTACGCCTCCGCCAGACACATAACGTGTGCCAGTAACGATATCACAGTTCTCCTCCGCCTGCTTCCTATTGTCAACACAGAATAAAGTAAGTTACGACAATAGAGTATCTTCCTCCGATTGACGTACTTGATAAACTCCGGAATGAACTTGGGCTGCAGCAAAACAACATCAGCACCTTATCACTGCAACAACTGCAACAATTAACGCACGTGGTGCGATAGATCGGCGTCCATGAGGAACACAAAGTCTCCTGTGGCCTGCTTCAGTCCGTCACGATAGGCCGAGCCCAGTCCCAACTTGCCCTCCCGCGGCAGAATCACGAGTTTGTCCTTGCCGTAGATCTTCTGCAGGTCTCGCGCCACTTGCAACGTGCCGTCTGGGCTATTGTCCTCCACCACGACGATCTCGTACTTGAGTTTGCTGATAGAAACAGTTAGAGGAGTGTATTGAGAGCTACAGAGCGAGTTACAACACGAGAAAGCCACGTACTTCTCCACAAACGTCTTGTCCAGCAGCCAGACCATCAACGGCAAGTTCTCGCGCTCATTGTACGTCGGTAGTAGCACCGAATACTTGTGCTCGGTGGCCATCGTCCTTATTGAAAGTGTGTAGCTTCCACGCGGCCTTAATTCAGAATATGTGGACCACTACAGAGTCAGATATGGCTACATTTTCGAAAGGGTGCAGTCGACGTATCTTGGTGAATAATGGAGCGCAAACTGGGAGGGAGGCCTGAGAGCAGAGACCGAAGGTGAATCCACATACAATGTTATTGTATTAGATTAGAAGTATTGGCAATGACAAAATTATATTGAAAATGCTGCAGACGAGTGATACGATTCAGGACGTCGTTGCAGAACACGGTGTGGGATGTGATATCTCGTCAAAGCGGTTGGATCGAGACGGACAGTGAGCTGGACTGGGATCTGCATTGGGCGGATGTAGGATGGATCCGTGAGAATCTGGACGCCTCCATACCTCTTCAAGATCATCAGGTGCAGAGTTAGAGCTGAATCAAGATTTACCTGGAAATTCACTACTGTTTGTTGATCAGAGAGTCAACCACTTCAAATCTGGACGCCTCCATACCTCTTCAAGATCATCAGGTGAAGAGTTAGAGCTGAATCAAGACTTACCTGGAAATTCACTACTGTTTGTTGATCAGAGAGTCAACCACTTCCAGAACCACTACGAGCTCACACGTAAGGATTTACTGGTGAAGAACCTCAAGCGGATCAAACGACAGCTTGAACGCAGGTATGTTATCGCTCTGTGTCCTAAATGCAGCCATGTTGACTGTAAGTTGAAGTGGTGATGCGGAATCCCGACGCGAAGCAGAGCTCTACGATTTCTGGGCAGCAACATTTGTTCTGGCTCTGTGTCCTAAATGCAGCCATTTGACTGTAGTTGCAGTGGTGATGCGGAATCACGACGCGAAGCAGAGCTCTACGATTTCTGGGCAGCAACATTTGTTCTGCCACACGAGTATGGAATGTTTCTGGAGGAGTTCAAACGCACACCAGGAGGCAGATGGATCATGAAACCCATTGGCAAAGCTCAAGGTCGTGGCATTTTCCTGTTTGAAAAGCTGAGCGACATCAGTGAGTGGAAGCGAGATGCCTCGTGGAAAGGGGATGGAGCAGTACAAGCCAAGACGGCAGACACGTATATCGTGCAGAAGTACGTGGAGTCACCGTATCTGCTTGGGGGTAAAAAGTTTGACTTGCGACTGTACGTGCTGGTAACGAGCTTCTCGCCGTTGACGTTCTGGATCTACCGTACGGGGTTCGCTCGCTTTTCCCATGCTCGGTACTCTCAAAGCAAAGGCGATATGGACAATTTGTTCATGCATCTAACGAACGCCTCGGTGCAGAAAGGTGCCGACGACTACGACGAGAGCCTTGGATGCAAGTGGCCACTTCACAGCCTCAAAATGTTCCTCATCAGCAAACACGGACAAAAAGCTGTTGACCACTTGTTCCTTGCCATTCAAACGCTCATCACGCGTTCGTTGGTGGCAGTTCAACCCACAATCATACAAGACCGACATTGTTTCGAGCTGTACGGATACGACGTGCTCATTGACAGCGCACTCAAGCCGTGGCTCATCGAGATCAATGCTTCACCGTCGTTGACAGGCGACACAGACGCCGACTACGCGCTCAAGGCCAATCTGGTGCAGCACACACTCGACGTTGTCGATCTTGAGCGTCGTCGGGAAGGAAACGAGCTGCACGTCGGCGGGTTTGATCTCATCTGGAATAACGGCAACCCCGTCCCAAATGCCAAACCTAATGGCTATAGCTCGTACCTCGGCTGCACTTTCGAGACGATGGAGATCCCTAAACGAGGTTAAAACACAGTTGTACGCTTGGTATTTGCTAGTTGGCTTGCCCTGAGTTTCTTCTATTACCTGTACGTCTGACACGGTTAGCCTTTCACCAGCCTCTTCACAGAGTATCTACCTTGCAATTGGAGGACGCGATTTGTCCGAGCAACACTTTGCTGTCGATTGCCATTTCCAGTATCCGTCGGCAAAACTGCAGATCTAGTCCTCGTCTTCGTCGTCGTGGAGCGAGGCCCAGACGTTCTTGGTGGTCACAGCCTTGGTCGTCGGTGCCTTCATGTTCTGCAACTGAGCCTTAGCAGCGTCCACTCCCAGAGACGGGAAGGCGCGCTCGTTGTCCAGTTGGATACGGCGGTTCACGCGGTTGCGCTCCTCCTGCTCAGCCCACGTCGTAGCCACCCCCTCCTGCAATACAGCAATAGGGTTAATATGGATACTCTATATCTCGATAGAGTATTTATGTCTATCTGCCCACCTTGTCGTCCGTGTTCTTGTACTTCTTGGGCTGCTTGGCCCACTGGAACGCCGCCTTCTCCTGCTCCTCGTCCTTGTTCATCGACAGATCCGACAGCACCTTGCCGGACGCAGTGGGAGCAGGTGCCGCAGCCTTCTGTGGGGAAGGCTTGGGGGCGGACGCAGCGGCGGCAGCAGCAGCAGCGCGCTCGGCATTCTGCGCGCCAGTCTTGGCGATGACGTTGGCGTTGACGGTGGTGGATTTTTTCTTCTTCTTCTTGCCGAATAGAGAGTTGAGCTTCGCGTTCGGTTCCGCCATGTCGCCAGCAGGAAGATATCTGTGGTTGGCTCGTGACCGTATTCAGGAGCGACATACTGGAATCAAGTTAAATGTGTTGTGTGGCGGCACATAAAGTTGGAGATGAAGTCTCAATTAGCGGAACGCGAGTTAGAGCGGCTATTAGCGTCTTTTTACTTGTACTTCTGTAGAACTTCATGTTTTACGGTGTATAGGTGGTGATGTTAAACTCCTTTTATGACGTGTACGTTGGATAGAGTGCGAATATTTGGTCTTCATGACACGTGGCATGTTCGTGTTGCTCAGCGTTGTGACGAACGCTGATTAACCCCCACCTCAACCTCAGCAAGTTGAACGCCACAACAATCTCTGTTAAAAGAGTTAAACATGTACATGTAGAGCGGTGCGCAGCTTTATGGCAACGTGAGTCTTCGGGAATATTCGACGTTGAAGCAAATGAAACAGAAACAGGTTTGCAACTGAAAAAATACTCGTGGCGCTCGAAATGCATGCGATTTGCCTCAACCGCTGCAGTTGACATGGGACTGCATGTGCGAGTTCGTACCTGACACCCCACAACTTCTCATTGCATTCCAATGCACCGTTGAATCATGACGTATTTTCACGGTTTGTAGTGATTCATGCAGCCGTGACGACACCTTGCATCGCCGTGTGTTTGCGTACCGAGCCCTTGCAGCCAGCGCGATAGCAAAACCTGGACGTGTTCAACATGTAGCCATACTCCGTATTTTCAATTACCTCTTATATCGGCTCAATTGTCATTATTATCACGACGCATTACCGCTTCTGCAATTTGGTTCCCTGTTAAATCGCTTTAATTATACCGATGTCCACTGTACAATTGTTAACACGGTCCTCTATTCGAGCAACTGATCGAAGCGGCGGATAGTGCTTCACTTGCCAATCTGAGCTCAACAGCACACCCCTCAAGGATCCCACGTCTCCATGTCTGCCATGACCAAAACCTGCCTCTCCTGCGGCCAAATCAACGCCAAGAACCGCTGCGGTGGATGTCGCCTCGTCTACTTCTGCGACCGCGAGTGTCAGCGCCAAAGCTGGCCCAGCCACCGCCCAGTGTGTCATCAGTCCGTAGCTAAAGACTCGCATATACCTTCCAATAGTATACACTGCATTGGTATACCTGGCGCTGCTACTGCAGCCGTGTCGTCGCCGCCCAAGAGCGTGCGACTCATCACGGAGCCCGTGCAGGTCGTGGAGATCCCTGTCGAGTCCGCAGTAGCAGCCGAGGAGCTTCCCAAGAAGAAGAGCAAGAAGCACAAGAAGAAGCGCAAAGCCCGTAGTAACAGTATGCACGTGGCCTCCACTGCCCCATTGGCTCAACGCAAGAACCGTTCCGCCTCGTTAGGGGCCAAGAAGCACATCATGTGGGGGGACGTCCAAGCGCGAGAGTTCGCTCGCTTCCCTGGAGGCGGCAGTGCTGTGCCTTACGACGGCACTTGGGCCTTGGGTCTAGGCAACAAGCTCGCTGATATCGACCTTGGTAGTGTGTTGGAAGTGGAGGAGCAACGGGAGCAAGAACTCCAGCTACGAGCCAAGAAACTCTCCAAGTCCAAGCGACGTGATGTTCGTGTGGGGGAAACTCGCCAATTCGACTATCGTCGAGGTGTGGACAACCCACTGTTCGCGAGATTGAGCGAGGATGAACGCAAACAAGTCTTTACTTTGGAGAAACAGGCTCAGGAAGAAGGGGCCATTGAGATTCAAATGTCGTCGTCTCCAGAGCTGAGGAAAGCGTGGCGAAAATACTCCACTGGATCGACATGCAGCATTGAGACAGCGGAAGAAGTGCAAGTGGCTGATGCAGCACTCACCACGCCGGATTTTGGTTGTGTGTCCATTGAACAACTCGACGAGTTCGCGAAGATTCGCGACTCCCGTGATGGAACTTGTGGCTGCTCGTGTGGTGATTTGGTCAAGAAGGTGGCCAAGATGAACGTCAAGAAACTGCGTGCATTCCTGCAGGAGCACAATGTGCCACTTCCTGGTACGGGCAAGACGGAGCTCATGACGGTCGCTAAGAAAGTGGCACGCGAGCAAAAGAACTGTGCAAGTGCTGATTCAAATTGCGAGTGCGCGCGCAATGGCGTTCCGTGCCATTCGGATGTGTGTGAAGGCTGTGCTGGTGACTGCCATAATCCATTCCAGCGATACGAGTACAAGAGCACTGAAGTGAAGCAATACCGCAAACAACAATTGGCAAAGTGGCGTCAACTCCAAGGCGAGCTGCAACAGGCAAACGAAGCAGCCGCACCCATCCGAGTTGCGTAGACTCTTTCTCCAGAGAATTGGGCAATGCTCAATGTGCTCAACACCGAGTTACCAAGTGCGTCTACAGAAAAATGAACCAACTACTTCGAAGTAGCATCTAAATCCACAAAAAATTGTAAGTAAACGATAAACCCTTTGCTCATTACCGTTCGATACGTTCACGAGTTTTCTGGATTCCTTGTTTCAAGCTGTAAGACAGAAAGAAGAGTACTCACACATGTCAAGATATAAATCCATTTCCAGTGAATAGCCGGCTTCACCTCCGCTCTTCAATCGAGCTGAAGTCACATGTGACGGACTAACTGACTGCTAGCTCTTGCAACTCGACTGCTCTACTGCTTTCGCCTACTGAAAGCACGCTGGTTCAGCTCAGCATTTCCACGCAGGTAGCTTGACTGGACTAAACACTTCCCGCGACACTGCTGCGACGGGAAATTTTACCTACAATTACCGTCGTCGACCAAAAATGCTACGGGTGCCGCGGCTGCCAGGCTGACTGCTGGGCTGCGTCGCACGTTTGTTACGGCGCTTGTAGACGGCGATCTGGTCGTCCACGCGAATACCCCACTGCAGGTGTTCGGCCTTTACGGCAGCGTTCAAGAAGAGGTTGAGCTTCTCGGCACGCTCGCCGATCGTCTTCTGAGAGAAGTTGCCTACCACGTGACGGTGGGGAAGGTCCGGGATATCACGGCGCTTCATGCCGTTCTCCTTCATGAGACGGTCACACAGCGAACTGTAGTACAAAAACAAATACAAACGCATTAGCGTCTTCATGAAGGTGATCGAAGCCTCACAGGATATCACGTACCGGAACGTGCTGTAACGCTTCCAGCAGTACACCGTGCCGTAGTTCGTGGTGCGGATCTCCAACTTGTACTGGATGAACTTCTTGCCCGTGCGGTTCACGATACGCGAGTCGACGATACGAGCCGATACGAGACCGATCTCATCAGGAACTGTACAAACAAAACGATGTCATCAGTAACTCGCTTCACCATCTTCAATGAAAACCTCATGTTAGCAGGCAACGTACTTGGCAACGAAGCATCTTCGACAATAGCGCGTTCCTCTTCTTCCTCCACGTGAATAACCACGTCCTTAATCTGCACGAATGCAAGGAATTGGTCATCATCCGGCGCGTTCACTTCCGTGTTGATGGCGTAGCATCCGACGTGAGGGTCAAGACCCACGACCTCACCAGTACCGAACGGCGTATCCACCTTGGTGCGTGGTGATAGGATACGGTCGTCATCAAGATTGACATCGTCGCTGGGAACCGTGATCTGCATGCCGCCCATCGCATTGTCGAGCTTGACGGCGTACGTCTCACGCTCCTTGTCGTAGCTGACAACGCGGCCTGGGCCACGCTGATGCACGAGCACAGGCACGTCCTTAGACAGGGACTGTTCGTACTTCTCGTTCTTCTCCTGTTGGATACGTTCCAGACGAATACGTTCGGCCTCCTCCTCCGCGCGCTTTGCAGCAAGCGCCGCCTCTGCGAGCTTGCGTTCACGCTCTTCACGTTCCTCCTGCGCACGGCGCTCCTCTTCCTCACGAATGCGGGCCTCCTCCTCCTCACGCTCACGACGTTCCTCCTCTTCACGAGCCTGAGCAGCCAAGAACGCAACTTCCTCCTCTTCCTTGCGAATGCGCTCCTCTTCAGCAAGTCGTTCCTCTTCCTCGAGACGGAGACGTTCGTCCTCTTCATCACGCAGTCTCTGCTCCTCCGCAAGCCGTTCTTCTTCCTCCCGTCGTGCAGCTTCTTCAGCTTCCAGTCGTGCCGCTTCTTCGGCCGCAATCCGCTCCTCCTCCAGCCGAATCGCTTCCAATTCCGCGAGACGCGCAGCTTCCTCCGCTGCAAGTCGCTCCTCCTCCTTCTTGCGTGCAGCTTCCTCTTCTTCGGCCTGACGGCGCTCTTCTTCTTCAATGAGGCGAAGTTCTTCCAGTCGCGCGGCTTCTTCCTCCTGTCGACGACGTTCCTCCTCGGCTGCCTCCTGTTTACGGATGCGCTCCTCCTCAGCCAAGCGTTCCGCCTCTTCCTTCGCTGCCAGAGCCGCCGTCTTGCGCTCTTCCTCCAGCCGTCGACGCTCCGACGCTTCCGCCGCCATCTTCATGCGGAGCTCCTCCTCCGCCCGACGCTCGTTCTCAATCTGCTCGCGACGGAGACGTCGAGACTCCTCCACACGTGCGTCATACGCCGCGTCGTCCAGCTCCTTCGCTGCGCGCTCCTCCGCCGACAGATCCTTGAGCGCGTCGGCGTCACGTCTGGCCTGGTCTTTTCTGGCCAGCTCCGCCAGGTACTCGGCGCCGTGACGCTCCTTGAGCTTGCGCACTGCGAAGGCGCGACCCAAGCTCTGGATCTTGGTGGCGTTCTTGTGCACGTAGGCCATGGTCTTGGGGCGGTGCAAGTACCAGAACTTGACGGCGGCTTTGGAGCTCATGATGGTCTCGAGGTCCAGCGGCCGCAGCTCCGTCTCGTCCGACTGCAGCCCCTTGTGCGTGGCTTCATCGCGGTGCAGCGCCTCGTGGTCCGTCAGCACGTTGGACTCGCGGCCGTCGTTGGGCTTCCAGTAGGACGAGTACATGGCGACGTTGGGGACTCGACCGACGCGAGTAGAGAGGGAAAATGCGGAGACGTAGAGGACGCAGACGCAGGAACGTCAGGTCGAAGTGTGTCGAGACGATAATGAGGAGAGACGAGGCCGGGAGAGGCCCCCTTTTCGAAGTATAGAAACGACCTGTGGAAATGCATACCGGTGCGAGAAGGAAAGTGAGAGAAATTGATCGTTTCTATCTAGATAGGTAATATACCTCTTGAAAATGATTCCTGTTTCTAAACGACAGTTATCTGGGTCAGAATTTGAGGTGGACCGAAAGGAGAAGGAAAGTGAGAGAAATTGATTGTTTCTATCTAGATAGGTAATATACCTCTTGAAAATGATTTCTGTTTCTAAACGACAGTTATCTGGGTCAGAATTTGAGGTGGACCGAATCCATCCGGCTTTTTGCTGAAGATCGTCAGTTTAGCTGCGAGTTACGGTAACGCGCACCTAAACTGCCACAATCTTCACTGTTACGGTGGCGAGTTACTGCGAGGAAGGGCGATTTAGGTGGTAGCTGGCCATGCATGATATCTCGATTGCAACCGAGCAACACGACGCTAGCAGTGTTTTTGTTGGAGATGGAGCTGACGTACAGTGCCGTCATGTCGTGAGCAACATTGAGCCTGTCCAAGCAGCTCGACTTGATATGACGGGATGCACTTGCTGAAAACGCACGAGTGCAGTAAACTGCGAGCGTTACAGCAGCTTCACGGTGGACCAGTAAGGTAACGTAGTCACTGGCAGTCGGTCCTTGGACCGAGTAGAGAGATCAGATGGTGGAGCAGTGAAATCGGACAACGTCTTGCTAACGTACATACATCACCGTATGTGTCATTCCTGGGGCTGACGTGGGGCTGAGCAAGCACCGAAGGCGGAATCCAGCGCTGTCGTAATCGAGTGTCCATGCTGTCGGTGCCACACGCCGTCCGATCGTCGGGACTCTCGATTTCCAGTTAGTCGAGTGCTCGTTGGCAGCATTGCCGGAGCGCCACAAACGATCGGCACCAGGTCGTTGCTCGACTGTCGCCACAGCAGTCGTGCCGCAGCTCCAGTCTGTTTGTCAGTGAACTTCGAACAACGTGGCGCAGTTCGATCCTCAAGTCCACGCAGTAGTTGAAGGCAAGTGAGTCAAGGCAACTTCAACTTATTCCAGAGTGATGATCAATTTGATGTGCCTGCCACCAAAAACCGTTACCAGCTCTCGTCCACAAGCTCAAAAGCTCCAATGCGTCTGGCATCGCTCCGTCGCCGCTGGATCCCGCGGCCTTCAGCGCTCTCCACGCCCACGTCCCAGCGCTTCTTCTCGTCCCGAAGCTTCCATGAGTTGGGCGTGGACGCGCGTATTGTGGCAGGGCTGCAGGAGATGAAGATCACGAGCCCCACTGGTATCCAAGCCAAGAGCATTCCGGCCATTCTCGCGCGTCACGACGTGCTGTGTGCAGCGCAGACAGGCACAGGCAAGACGCTGGCGTATCTGGTGCCGGTGGTGGAGCAGATTCTGCGCAAGGAAGCAGCCAAGCAGAAGGAACAGCAGATGAAGAACCAGTCGGGACCTGCAGAGGTCGTTCTAGGACGTCCTTGTGCTCTCGTGCTGCTGCCCAGTCGAGAACTGGCACTGCAAGTGGCTTCAGTAGCGAAGCAGCTGTCGCATTCCGCCAAGTTTGCGTCCTGCACCATCACAAGTGGAGAACGCAAGAGCATTCAGCAGAGAAACACGGCGAGGAGACTGGATCTGGTCATTGGAACTCCAGGACGAGTGGCCAAATGTATCAGCAAAGGGGACTTCTTTGTCTCTCGGATTGACACAGTCGTGGTGGATGAGGCTGATACACTGTTTGATGCCAAGATGGGGTTTAGAAAAGAACTGGATGCGGTACTGGGACCGATTCAGGCCAGCGCTGCAAAACGCAACCAACCATTGCAGATGATCTTAGCTGCGGCGACAATTCGATCTCCAATTGACCAAGTGCTGAAGAAAAAATTCGGCGAACTTCGTGTAGTGAGTGACGATGAAATTCATAAGACACCGACCACTATCAAGGAGGAGTTTGTGAGGGTAAATCCCGAGTCCAAGCACTCGGCACTGCGCGAAGTGCTGCATCTACACAGACGTCGTGCGGCGAAAACTATGATTTTCTGTCGGAACTCGGCAAGTGTACGCTCGACCGAGCACATGTTGCGTGAACATGGTTTTCAGGACGCCGTGTGTCTTCACGGCGACATGCCACCTGCGAGACGCCACGACTCTATTCATGCATTTACTGGGGATCCAAACGTCAACATCCTCGTGTGCACGGATTTGGCAGCGCGTGGTTTGGATGTGGAGTCAGTAAAGCACGTGGTGATGTTTGATTTCCCGAAATCTGCTGTCGACTACGTTCATCGGGCTGGACGCACTGGGAGAGCTGGCGAGCAGGGGCTCGTAACCAGCCTCGTAACCAAGCATGACCTTACGCTGGCCATGAGTATCGAAAACTCTAAACGTAGCAATAGCACAATCAAGGAGCTTCGTGAGGATAGTTCTACTTCATCAACAACAGCACCCCAACATTCAGCACCGATTGACAACAAGAAGGAGAATAAACAGCGCCGAACTCCATCCCAGAAGCGAGGTGGATATGGTCGTGGTACGAAGAAATTGCAGAAACACAAGATGCGGACGCCGAGATGGTAGCAGCTTCGAGTGAAGTAGTAGGCAATAGAAACCAATGGAATGTCAATCACTGGCAAACGGTAATAGGAATACCAGTTCATCTATCGTATACCTTAGTAATGCAATTATCTAAGCTTCTTCGAGTTGTTACGCGCGTGCATGCGGCGGTACAGCGTCTCGAGCTCACGCTTGGCATCACCAGGAGGGAAGTTGGCGAGATCGAAGTAGTGCGGAGCGATGTCCACAAGCCAATCGCCCGTAATTTGAGTGTTCAGACGAATGTAGTTGCGGCTCGTAAGCACGAATTCGTTGTACACAACCCAGTCCGGTTTGTTGTCCAGCACGCATGAAGGGTGCAGGTGTACAACCTGATTGTCTTTCACCGTCACATAGTGACCGCCAACGGCCTTGTGTGCAACCTGCATAAAGAATCCGGACACGAGCGCCTTGATGATGTTGGGGTAGTACTGGGGCGAGTGAATGTCCAGCGTGGACTGCGTCGGCATCTCCAGTCGCTTCATGTTGCGGATCAACTGGTCACGCACGTTCGACGCGCTCTGCAGCGAACGGTTGTTCAGATAATTCTCGAAGCACCACTTGACGTCGCCATTGTTTAGCTTGTACGCGTGGAAAACATTCAGTAGTGTAAGATGGTCGCCATCCACGTGGGCAAAGTTCGCCTTAGCCTCGTTTGCAGCCTTGGCATCGTTCTTAGGACGAACAAATGGTTCTTGCACAGACAGCATTGCCACGATAGTTGCCACTTCCTGAGGCACTTGGTACTTCGCCGAAGAGATCAGCATTTTAGCAAGCTGCGGTAGCACCGGTAGCATAGCCATCTGACGACCGAGGTCAGTAAGATCTCCCTCATCGTCGAGAGCACCAAGGTAGTTCAGCATCTCCAGAGCACGCATCAACGTCTCAGGAGCGGGTGGATCCATAAAGTCAAAGTGTACCAGATCATCGATGCCCAACTGCTTCAGCGTGAGGACAACACCACTCATCTCAGAGCACAAAATCTCGGGGTACGTTTGCTCTTCCAAGTCGCGCATGAACGACTGCTCCGTGTAGAGGCGGAAGCACTTACCCGGACGTGTACGGCCGGCACGACCAGAACGCTGTTTGGCCGAAGCGCGAGAAATGGGCGACACCAGCAGTGACTCGACACGGATACGCGGGTTATACACCTTCTGCTTCGAAAAGCCCGGGTCAACCACGTACACAATACCGTCGATGGTCAACGAGGTTTCTGCCACGTTGGTGGACACAACGATCTTACGGCCCTTAGGTCCTCCTGGGAAGCGAGGCTTCTAGTGACTCGACACGGATACGCGGGTTATACACCTTCTGCTTGGAGAAGCCCGGGTCAACCACGTACACAATACCGTCAATGGTCAACGAGGTTTCTGCCACGTTGGTAGACACAACGATCTTACGGCCCTTAGGTCCTCCTGGGAAGCGAGGCTTCGGCGCGTCCTTGAAAATGAGCTGCTGTTGTTGCGGGGTCAGCGACGAGTACAGCGGATACACGTCGAGTGGTCCGTACTTGGACGAATCCAGGGCGTCAGCTTCAGCCCGGATCTGTCGACAAGCATTTTCAATCTCCTCTTGACCAGTCAAAAACAGCAAGACGTCTCCTTCGTCCTCGCAAATGTGAATCTGCACCGCCGTACGCACAGCAGCCTCCAAGTAGTCCCGTTCCGGCTCCGGCGTGAAGAAAATCTCGACAGGGAAGGTACGTCCAGGAATGGCAATCAACGGGGCACCTTCAAAGTACTTCTGGAACTTGACTGCATCTAACGTAGCACTCATGACCACAACCTTCAGGTCTGGACGTTTCGGCAGCACTTCCTTCAGCAGACCGAACAAAATGTCCGTACTCAGTGTACGTTCGTGTGCTTCATCCAGCAAAATGGTCGAGTAATTGGACAGCAGCGGGTCGCTCATGGCGTGCTGCAGCAGCATACCGTCGGTCAGGAAGCGCAGTTTGGTGCGTTGACTCGTGACGTCCTCGAACCGGATGGTGTAACCCACCTCCTGGCCCAGTTGCACGTCCATCTCCTCCGCCACACGCTTGGCAATGCTCATGGCCGCTACTCGACGCGGTTGCGTGCACGCCACCATCTTGCCGCTGTCGGCGTGCAGCAGCGTGAGGAACTGCGGGATCTGCGTGGTCTTGCCGCTGCCTGTCTCGCCCTCCACCACGATCACTTGGTGCTGCTTCACGGCGTCTTGGATCTGCTCCAGGAACTGATGCACCGGCAGCTTCTGCCGCTGGGCCAGCAGCGTCTGGTACCGGGTCGAGAACGGCGAGCCGGTGAGCGGGTTCACGCCGGCATTGGCAGCGACAGCGACAGCGGTGGGCGGCGTGTCCGAGAACCTGCTCTTGCGCTTCTTCTTCTTGCCGTCCAGGTCGCCGAG
>NBNE01000253.1:0-28870 GCA_002215365.1 Phytophthora megakarya
CATCTTGGACCACCACATCATCAGTCGAATAGTCCACCTCGACATTCGGGTTGTATTCCATTCGGGCTGCACATGATGTCTCCATTCAGGTTGCACGTGGTCCATTCGGGTTGTAAGCGATATTCGGGTTGTACTTGGTATCTCTATTCGGGTTGCATGCGGCATTCGGGATGTACTTCCACAATTCAGGATGTCCATTGGTCAGGGACCCCGTTCCATACTCCAATTCTGGCTCTCCAGTCAGGGCAGCTGCGGAGGCCACCTGAATTTCAGGTTGCATCGTCACAATACTATGATGAAACCAACCTCAACCTCTACTGTGACGTGCACAAGGACGGTCCCGTATCGATGAATGCGCTGTGATCAAATTGCCGGCTTCAAAAGACGCCAATTTATAGCTTCAGTGTGCGGTGTCTCCAGAGGTTAGACGGGTGCAATGAACTAAAACGCATGACAGCATTAATATGGATTTAAACGCTTCTTTTATGGGTGATGTTTATGAAGCCACAAAGGCACTTTATGTGTATTAGAAGCACTTTATGGGCAATATCATTGTTATCGTATTGAAAATGGTTCAGCTCACAGCCAGACCGAGCGGCTGGTAATCGACAGTGAGGACCTGGAATTCATAGGCCTTGCGCCGTACTCGCCCATGTGTAACCCGATAGACGGTAAGCTGTACTTAAACCACTAGCTATATGTGTCTTATAACTCTATTGTGCGTTGTATAGGTTGTTTCAGCCTATTAAAAGCAACAATTAAAGCGCATCTGGCTATGAATGCGCATGAAATGTTCAACCCGCCGTATGGAGAGATGACAGAGCGCCGTATTTGCTTGCTAAAACGAGCCGCGGATCGCGGCATGTCTTTCATAGACTTGCGTTTGATGAACAAGATGGCACGTCATTGAGCGTGTTACGGCTGTCATCCTATCAAAGCCCATGTCCTATGGTGCCTAGTTGCTTTACACTGAATCCGCATTGGTTTGGACTAAATTTGGAAATTAAATTCATGTGTTTTCAATTACGAGAGTTTACACTCCTGCGAGCTTGGAGTGGCAAAGGTGTAGACAACACCCAGTCGAGAGTTGTTCCGAATGTTTTAAAGATAAATCCTTCTTTACTTCACCCAACAACTTTAAAATGCGTCCATCCACACCACAAACGAGACATGTGTCACCCCCATCAGCCCCACTTTGGGGCCCCAAACGTTGTAGTGAGCTTTTTGAACAAATCGATAATTCTTCGTCAGCTGTTAACCCGAATGAATCAAATGTTACTCTCATTTTTTCAGGTTTATGTCGAAACACGTCGCCATGAATCGTAAAACGTACTCAGGTCTGAGTTTTGTACTTTTTCTAACTAGTCGAAACGGAGCCAACAATTAATACCATATCACTAATGTGTATCGTTGAAAATGGATCAATAAACGCGTCAAACGCTCGACGATAGCGGTTTGGAGCTGCATTTCCTCCTACTAAAATTCTTCTTCGTTTGTTACTATTCAGTAAACCATCGATGAAAAATTTTGGTTTCAATGTTGGAAACTTTATTTGGCCCGATATCGTATACCGGGTTCCCCCGCTTATAGTAGACAGGTCATGTACCGACACACTGTACCTCCTGATAAAAGTGATGTCCCCCTCTCTAAAATGATTCCTAAATACCGGAGTTTCGTCATGAAAATGTATTTAACTTATTCGACATCAACATCGTCGTCGGACTGAACTTCATCGGTAATTGCGCACTGCTGCGTCAGCTTCTCTATCAGGTCACTTTTCTAACCCTCAGGTCGAGCTTCGGTGCTCGCACTTTCACGGCAAACACTACTGCAATATTAGCAAGGTCCGCCGCCTTCTGGCCTGTATGCGTTTTCGATTTCATCGAAAGCCTGTGTCGCGCCTTAAACGCACACTGCCATCTCCATGACGCACAAAATCCATCGATACCGTGTTCCATAGCGATCTCTGTAGCTTCTAGTGCAAACATCTTCGACGAAATAGCAGCTTTGTCTTTGCGCAAATCGTTCACCCAGGTAACAAGTTCGTTCTCAACGGAGGAGGGCAACTTGGTACCAATCCCTTGTGGGCGAGCTTTCTGCTTCCCACCACCGTTTCGAGCAGCACATTGATTCTCGAGTTTCGTCTTGTTTTTTAACCACCGTAGGATCAGCTTACGACGAGACTCATATGCACCTTCGGTTAGGTTAGGATAACGTTCACAGATTACACTGCAAACGTGCAGTGTTTTCTGTAAGGCCTTTGCAGTATCTAGCTTCTCATTTGCTGTGAATGATTCTCGGCGAGTCGACCGGCTTGGTGCTTGAGTGGATGGTGTTCGGCTACTTACATATGAGCAAACCCGGTAATTTTGTATTAATTTGATTGTAGCAGAACTTATAAGTGGAATCAAATCGGATCTGCAAATATTGATCTGTGATTGGTAGAACTTATAAGAGGTTGTCAACTATAAGCGGATGAACCCGGTACGAGTAGGATTTTGACATATACGTGTCACGCCACACAACGCATCAAGTTAATATAATCGATGATGAATCGTGCATGTTTTAACTCGCAAATGTTCCAACTCCGTTGCCAACAGGTAAATTCCTGTCTGGGCCGAAACCCCCTACATTGGAGAGTCTCTAACGTTTTTCGAGTCCTTGATTAACAACATCGGATCCCTTTTCGAGCTGCATGTTCGTCTAGCTTCACAACTGCTACGCCACATTGTCTGGGTACTTGATGCTCAACTTTCTAAAAGCATTTTTAGAGTAGCTCGCCTCTTGTATCCAGGATTTAAATGTCATCCTGTTACGTGAATAAGAGCGTAGCACGGTGGAAATCAACAAATTTTATCGTGAGGACCCGTACTAGCAGCAGTATCAGGAGATTGACAAATCCGTGAAATTGTGATTCGGAAGGTAGAATATATTATCATGTTTTGATTACTCTGAAATACAATTATATTGATCATCGACGCTGGGAATGCAGCGCATATATTTGAGTTGCGCGTACTTGAGTAACCGAATACACTTCATTTGCCATTTGTCTCCGACAGCCAACTCAGCAACAGCACACTCAGTATCAAAACAAATGCGTTTATGTCCAGTCCGATTGCATGTGGCTGAGCGCACTACCCAGGAACTTGTTCGCGAACAGGACCGTTAGTCGTACGCGCGCACGGATTTTCGCAGGATCGGCGCTCTTGTTCTTACCGCCGAAGACTCAAAGACGAGCCGTGAGGTTGCGCACGTGATCATACCACACATCTTGGCCAAGCGCGCTGAGGCCGAATACAGCGTCGAGGAAGGCGTCGTACGTGGTTCAGCGCGTTAGCGCAGCTGACAGGGCCGCGGACGGACTGAAGCCACTTGCGCAATTGATGTTGGACGATCCATCTTCCATACACTTCACCTCGGTTGACTCGCGGAAGTTTAGATATGTCAACCCTTAAGAGCCCAATCTTCTGCTGAAGATCGCCATCAATACGGCAGAAGTGGCTTGAAACTTCACGCAGTCCAGCTCCCGCAACCACAGAACAAAGGACATCGCAGACAGGGACTTACCTGTCGGGGAACCAAACGTCCGAAACACGCGGCTCGCAGCCAGCATGTAAACTAGTGGGGGATAGTAGTCCCCCTTCGCCTTCTTGGAACTTTCCGGGAAACTACCTGACGTCAGGTAGCACACCTCGGCTGAAGGGAGCTCGCCTATCTTGTTTACCACCGTGGCTGAGGCGCAGACGACTAGAGCTCCCTCGAAAGCTCCCATGGCCCATGAAGTTGGTGGACCTCCGTCTTCGATGCACGCAGCTCCTTGAGAAGACTCAGCGCCTCAGTTGTGCTCGCTGGCTCCTCAACGCGAGTTAAGACCATCTCCGGTGGCGACGAGAAGGCAGTAGTCACAGGAACAGCGGCGGCAGGCTGGAGTGAGTCTAGGAACGAGTTTAGGTCGAACCCTTCCGCACGTGGGCTCGTCATCGTAGCTCTGAGGCCATCAGGCATCGACGACATCTCAGGAGCCGTCACCGGTATTTTCTTCGGACTTTTAGTTGTATGAGCCGGAGCCTTCCCCTCGCTCTCAGACTCCGAGGCTGCTGCAGCAACACAGGGACTTTTCCTCGACGCCGCGGGGGGACACATTTCGCTGTCTTACTCTTCCCCTTCCTGCCGTCAGTGGTTAGAGCCTCACCAACGGATTTCGCCGCGGCGCGCTTGGTCGAGCTGAGACAGACACACTCCTCGCTGAGGTCGTCATCCAGGGCACTCCTTCCTCCGTTACGTCAATGAGGTCCGATCTCGCAGCAGCTTGAGATTTGCTGTTCGTGGGAGCTGCTGGAGCTCTCGATTGAGGCGAGCTGGGCGCAGAAGTCGCTCCTGGAGTAGCGCGAGTAGACATGATGCTTGCGGAGTAATACCCCCCCCCCCTTTCACTTGATAGTCTTGGTCTTGGTTCTTCCGAATGTGAAGTGAGAGGCTAGCGGTTGGCGCGCAAGCGCACTAGCCACGTGGAGCTCGGTTCTAAATACGATATCAAATCGGCATGTTAAATTATGTGGAAAACACAATTCTTTGGCTTCGCCATGGAATATACCTTACACATCGTTAACTTTCACATGCCTCAATTTCTGTTCGGATTTCTGAACAGATCATATCCACGCAATGCGTGTCAACAAGTAGCAATACGAAAGTCACAAACGACGCAAAATACGTTGACCACTGGCTAGTCTCATACGACATAATGCGTGTTTACATCCTTAATAACTAGCATAGTGGTTATTCCGTCTCCCATAGTGAATGAAGCACGTGTCATTAAAAAATCTCATCGTTCTGGACAAGTCAACACCATTAACTCGTCCAAGGTTATTTCGTGCAGTATGGTTGAGAGACACCATGATCAGTGCTGTAACTGCAGTACGCGCGAAAACTTCATCGTTAATGTTTGATGATTCCAACCAAATTGTCTACTCAAACTTTGGCGACATAAAGAGGATTTTGAAGAGAACCAGACGTGAACACATCCTTCCCACGACTGAACAAGCTCATCTTTCCACTACGCAGGAATTGTCCTGCCGGTATGATGTATCTGTTCAACGGAGGAAATGGGATCGACGCGTTACAGGAGGGATTCCTGTAAAACACGAAGACATCCATGTTCAGCTCATAGGCATGGAACCTGGTGTAGTAAACTTGTTGATCGCCATTGCCAACATTTCGAATACCATGTCGGAAAAGACACCAAAAAGCATTTTTCATCACCAACTTGATTTTACTGAGTCGATAGTCGCTTTGTTAACGGAGAAGCTTGTAGGAAAGCGGATTGTTATCCCTACTGTTATATTTTAGTGGGATATTGCCATGAACCGAGTTTTCAGATTGCATTGTGATACCGACATGATTTTGCCTGCTCAAGATTCTAGGTAATTTAGAAGATGTTGTACGTTACTAGAAGCTCCACTTAACGTGTACAGCAGTTTGCGACGAGATAGTAAAACTCCTTCGTCAGAGTCCTATGCGATGGTTTAGCAGGAAACTCCAGCAGTTCTCGAATGAGAACAGCCACTGAAAATCGATGGATTTGTCGCCATCTTCTGTCAAAGGACCTGGACGCTTGCGTTGTCCACCATTTAGCTTTCTGATTGGTAAAATCGTGAGTATTTCTTGAATGCTCATGTCACCTTGTAGGTTCAGGCAAAATCGCTTGGGCTCGTCCTCTCTTCTCATTGCGCGCAGATTTACTCGAATTGCCTTCGCTCAGCCACACTTTGTCGCGGGATGGACCTTATATACATACATGTATATATACGCCAAGAGGTTATACAATGTTCAGAGTGAGCCGAACTTGGATAAAACAACTATTGTTGATCTTCAAGATATGAAGTATGACCATTTATACGATGTCAGGGCCGAAACGATTGGTATCACTGTATGCATTTGATTTGATATTTATGTTCATTTCGTACTGACTATAATAGAAGACAAAAAACGTTGTTGCTTCGACCCAGACACTTCCTGGAAGTATGGATAATAATGAACTGTGCATACGCGGTATCTACCTCGTCTCTGTTCCTGTGTCTAACAACTAGACAACAGTCTTTGGATGATACAGTACTGTGAACTGTTTAGAATGATTTCGGGCGGCGAGGGCCTCTGATCATTGAGCTTCCATGTTCCATTGCGATGTCAGGCGCTATAGAATTTGAATACTGGTTTGAAAAACCATAAATACGTTGCATTCATTGCTATCATGGTTAACTGTAATCTCATTTTCAAACAACGATATGATTTTAAGACTTTTTAGCGACGTGTAGGGACAATTATCTCATGAAGGACTTACGGCAGTATTTCTATCGGGTTAACTTTTTATAGTGCTGGCTAGTCATGCAAAGCACTTGTATCGACTAGCCATCAATTATTTTCATAGCTTGTACGTAGACTAGAGTAGATATTTTATTCGCTGGGTCTGACTCGGCCTATTCAGTCCTCTAGAAGGCAACAAGCTGCTAATGATGGATTTTAAAAGCCCCATACCACAAGAAATCGATCCAGTAACGTCTACACGAGCTCTATGGTGCATCTAATATCCTGTTCTAAATTCAAATGGGCCCTACATGCACTTTGTATAATTTGTAGTTCGTTCCGTATGACTGATCGATTTGCGAATACGGGAATCTATTATCTTGTGGATGCCGTAGCTCTGTACAGGAAACGGTAGTGTGTGTCCGACACAGTGTCGGACAACATCACGATTCATCAAGATCATCGGATCGGTTTTCGTCTCTTCGTGAACATGAGGTTAAGGTACGTACGTGCATGTGTACATCATCATTTGCTGAACATGTGGAGCATATCCAGTGGTTAGCACTGCAGATTTTGGATTTACTGACGAATAGTTCCTACCAGGCCAAATTACTTCGAAACCCGCCTCCCCTCACGCATCTCGTAGGCAT
Organism: Phytophthora megakarya; assembly: GCA_002215365.1. Taxonomy (NCBI): domain Eukaryota; phylum Oomycota; class Peronosporomycetes; order Peronosporales; family Peronosporaceae; genus Phytophthora; species Phytophthora megakarya. The sequence goes on from NBNE01000253.1 coordinate 6,951, forward strand.
GCGAATCCAAATCACCAAATACTACGTTGTGGTGGTGTGTACTATTGCTCTGGCTAGTGCCACCGATGCTTTCCTGACACCTGTCCAGGCAGCAATGACCGGTTCCAGTTCTCCAACCACAACGGAAATTCGTCCAAACCGACTATTGAGAACTGATAAAGCGGAAAGCAAAGGTGAAGAGAGGGCAAGCACTAGTCTAACCACAATGAAGACTTGGTTTGCAACGCTTTTGACAAAACCGACAGTAACAGACGTCGAGAAAAAGCAATTCCGACTGTGGTTGAAACAGAAACAAACACCTGAAGATGTGCTCAAGTTGCTGAAAATGGATGATGATTTCGAGACGATTTTGAAGAGCCCAACCTATAATACGGTGGTTAACTTCATCACGGCGTACAACGAAAAAGTCACGGTAAAGCACCCCGAGAAAACTGTGACGGCGCTTGGTTTGTTCGTGAAAACTTATGGCGATGAAGCAATGGCAAAATCACTCGAGCTAGCAAAGCGAGATCCGTCGTTGGAACAACTTGCTCAACGGATACAAGGAGATTTGTTGGCGGGTTGGGCGGGAAATGGGTTAACTACTGACCATGTCTACAAGATATTGAAGGTTAAGGAGGAGGAAGTGAAGGATCTTTTCACCACTCCAGCTTTTAACGTGTGGGCAAATTTCGATAATATGGTGAATCATTATCACCCAGACAGAGAAAAGAATGTGTTGAACCGATTAATCGAGAGCTTTGGCGAAATTCCTCTAGCGAAAACTATTGAACTGGCTAGCAAAGAAGAAGCTATGGACGATATCGTATATAAATTACAACAGCCATTATTTGAAAAGTGGCTACGTGAGAAAAAAACTCCCAACGAAATTGGAAATCGACTAAAACTGGATAGATTCACCTGGGCGTATGATCCCAGCGAGGATATTCTCAAGGTATACGGTAAATTCTACGCGAACAAGGTCGGGTTTGGCCGGATGAAGTTAGTGAAACCATTAATTACAGAGTAATCATTCCAAGGGGAAATTATGTACTTCAAAGTAGTCGATTTTTGGGCACCACAACAAATTTCAGAACGATATTTGTATCTGCAGTACATCCAAAATTGTCGAGTGCATCTCAAGTTTCTTCTATTTCGGCCACAAGAAATATTCAGGCATCATGATAAGTTTGCGAAAATCCAAAGTGTACTTCAACGATTTTGAATTGCTAAATTTACCAACTATAACAAGTTTTATTAAAAGAGTACCATCACAACTTGTGATGGAACTCTAGTCTAGTTGTGATTCACAACTAGACCTCGAGGTTTGTGCATTGTACTGTATGAAAGAGCGAACCTGATTCAAATATTTCTCAACTTCTCGCTTCCACATGAAATACAGTATATGTTTTCATTTTTATGGAGTGATCCACATTTATGGGGTTGGAAATATTGAATCGTCTGAAATCACAAACCATTGTGCAAATTCCATGGAGTCCACTAATGTGATAGCAGCACAATTACCGTTTAGACTTGTCTGATACACTTAAGGCTAACTAATGAATCTAAATAAGGAAATATAACTAGAGATAGTGGACCTTAGGAGATAAAACACATACATCGGATTCCAAATGATATTTCACAGCGCGAATGTAGCCACCATCATTCTGCCTTTACCCTGAGTAATAGCGTTTAATATTTATCATTCCGACTCCAAACCTATCCCAACAATATAAGATGTGACCCAATGTATTCCAATTCTACTACTAAATAGATTATTTCACTTTGACGAACGATAATCGTTGAAACCTCAAATATGTCAATCATCTTTTCGCCCCAAGGAACTTGTGATCACGACGAAATTACTTCTTAAGTCGAGTTTTCTGCAAATGGGTTATCTTCAATTGGGCTTGGATAAGTCATTACGCGGAATTCAAGAACCAATCTCTTCTTGGTTTAAGATCAGCGCACGATAGATGCGAAATATGACTTCTAGCAGAATCTATTGTTTGAAAAAAGCAAAAGTCACATAAAACTACACTCCATAGGCTAAATTCCTTTTTTCTCGCTGTATTCAGTTCCTAGAACTCCACGTTGCATCAACTACTCCAATGATGAATGCCGAGGGCACTATTAAGCACTATAGAAGCTTCTTCGACATCTTGTAACAACTTCAATAACGGAGTCAGCATATCGGCCTCGTATCGCGCACTTACAATACGAGAATTTGTGTCATCAAAGTGGAAACACAACTCGCCTGGCACCACAAGCTGTTGGCCGAGTAGCTTTGCAGCTAGTGACGCCAACTTGGCTCCATTGTCGCCTTTTTGAATATCAGGAAATGCCATCAGTAGCATTTTCTTCGAGATGGTAGTGATTCCATTCATGTACGCCATAACACAACCACCTGCTCCACGCTGCACACTCTCAAGGTTATATGAGAAATTTTCGTGGTGTAGAGATACCATTCTCCAATCTTCCAGTGCAGCTTCCACACCGTAACCGGCATTGAACAGGACATTGGGATCCGCGACAGCTTTAACAAACTGAGTCTGCACGAACCCTGGATCTTGACAAAGTGCGGATGTTGGTTTGCATAGTTCTGCTACGGGAGCGACTGGGTAGTATCCGTGGCGGAACAGGCGAAAATACTCCACCACCACTTTCCAGGGTACAGTGTTGGTGGCAACGTTGGACGGAATGCACGTTTGTAGTCGTTTCTTCTCGAGTAGTTGAATTTCAGTTTTCAGGCCGACAACCTCATCCTCGAGGGACAGTGACTTGTTTTGAAGTTTCTTGCGATACCGTTGTTGAGTTCTCCGTCGACGAAGACGATGAAGTTCCAGTGAACGCTCTGCGGGGGTTAAGTCGTTCAGCGTGCTGTTCTCGAACGGGACGGATGTCGAGAATGTTGCAGAATTGAAGCGACTCTGGTATGTTGCATGAGGGTTGATCGGTTTGGGATTGGACTGCTGGTATGCGGATATCTGGCGTCCACGGGTAGAAAAATCGCCATCGGACAGATATTTTGTTGCATGTGTTCGTCGCATTGACACTTCGCCGATCACCGCGTCGCTGAGGACATAACTGTGGGGTGGATGGAGTACACTGCTGTTCATTGCGTGGAAGGAGTGTTGCGTCTTGAGGAAATTGAAGAATAACATGATAATGCGAGCGATAGCGACAACAAATCTTATGTCACCGATCAACGTACGGGCCGCCATACCACAAAACGTTATACGAGTCATCAAAAACTGCTACGCAAAATTGGATGACCATGAGACAGCTGATCAAATACATGCTGTAAGTCTTTCGTACTGTACTGTATTTTACTTGAACATGTGGTTATCAATCCAAGTGTTTGCGAGATAAGAGATACTGTAGTTTATCCTTAAGATGAATGGCTGGTACACAATAGAGCTCAAGGAATGTGGAGAACGAGGAAAGACGTGTGGTTAGCAAATCTGTCATCATGTATAGCGATATAGGGTATAGGTTGAATAGCTGTATCCATGGATGTCGAAAGTTGGTACATTCCAGCGCTTCATGTATTAGAACTATAACTCAGCTTTGTTGCACTTTAGATCATTCTTTATCACATCGCGCACTCAAGTATACCATGTAATAGGGTGAAGACTCTGTCCTCACCATTAATTCTCCGCCACATTCAATACAGGATTACGGCGTGGTGAAGCCATGCTCGACAACAATCTTCCCAATTTATCCTGTACGGGACGAATTCGTTGTAAAATTTCCAAGAGTTTGAGGGGGATAAACCTCAACTGAATCTATACTGTAGCCCATCTGGAACCGATGCATTATATTTGGCCAGTCTTACTGCTTGCAATGATTGCCTAGGGCGCTATTAACTACACGAGTTGCTTCCTCCAGGTTACCCAGCAGCCCTAGTAGCGGCGTTAGCATATCTGGTTCGTAGTAAACGCTAGCAAAACGAGAGTTCAGTTCATCCCATTCGTAGCGCACAATAGTGGGGATTACAAGACTTTGCCCCAGAAGTTTCCTCGCAAGTGATGGCCACTCGGAATCTTCGTCGTCGAGGAGGTGATTCCGTATCATCTTCGCCGTGATAGTGCTCACGTTGTTCATGTGAGCGATCAAGAGCCCTCCTTCACCACACTCTAAACAAGTAAGTTGCGTCTCAGTGTTCTCGTGATGCTGTGAAATGGTCTTCCAATCTTCGAACACCGCGTCAGCTCCTTGGCGGCCTCCATTGAAAGCGATGTTAGGCATCATTACGGCTTGTAGAAACATCTTCTGCATATTGTTTGAATCCGTAGTTGATAATGTTGTGGTGCCATCAGAGTGTGCGATCAGTGTTGGATGTTGATAACCATAGCGGAACAGACGAACGTACTCGACCACCATTTTCCACGAAGTAGTCTTACTCAAACTGTACGACGGTGTTGATAGTTCACGTTGCTTCTTGAGCTGCTCGATCTCATCTTTCAACTCGATGACCGAGTCCTCCAACGCAATCACTTTGTCGTTTATTTTCTTTCTGTACCGCTGCTGAGTTCTCGTGCGACGTTGCCGATGAAGCATGATGAGTCTCTCTGCTGTTGACATTCCGTTCATAGCTTGGTCGTTAATATTTCGACTGGATAACATTGCGAAAGTATGTTGGTTTCCAATCCATTGGTCTAGTTGGTGATCCGTGGTGATAGCAGCTTGGTGATGATGAGTTGTGTGTGCGGGGAGGTGGTCATAGCGATAGGTTGTTGGATGTGTCAGTCGCGCGACCACAGCTCCAATAACGTTCTCACTCAGCGAATTAGTGTTTGGCGGATGTAGACGTTCATTACTCATGGGAATTGGCACTGCGAGTTATCGGTGGACGTGAGCACCTTGACGGGGTTTGTAGAATGGCATGCTCCTTTGTGGTCACTCATCCCTACGGATAACCATGGCAATAGAATGGTACATGTAATCGTTCTTTGCGTTATGAGTGTCATATTATCATGTAATCAATCTGGATGTGCCTACTCTCCCGGAAGATGTTAGTTACTGGCTCTGATAGAGCTGACGAGAGTCCATTGGACGCATGGGTTGATGACGGGCGGTCTACCTTCTTGTCTGGTATTCTGTTGATACAATAACTTTCTAATCAGAATTATACCAAAATCACTGGTGTGAACACTACGCCAGCTTTATGGATCTCATCCTATACATAATTATAGGTTAGGATATGCCATGGTACTGTTCAAAACTCGCGTGGTCTCCTCCAGATTCCCCAATATCTTGAGTAACGGCGTTAAGAAATCTGGTTCGTAGTGCATACTACTGATGCGATTGTTCATTTCGTCCCATTCAAAGCGCACAGACATTGGGACAACAAGTCTTTGCCCCAGAAGCTTGCTCGCCAGCGATAAGCACTTGTAGTCTTCGCCACCGCTGATGCTGAGAAGGCACTTCTCTAATCTCTTGAGGGTGATAGTGCTGTCGGAGTCCATGTAAGCAATCATCACTCCTTCTGCACCATATTCCAAGCGGACAAGACGGGTCTCTAAAGTCTCATTGTACTCCGAAATGGATTGCCAAATTTGAAGCAGGTCATCCCCACCTTGACCTTTGTTGTGGAGGAAACCAGGCATCATAGCTGTTTGTAGAAAGCTTTTATGCTTGTCATATGTCGTAGTTCCAGCAGGCTTCATGACCGCCTTGGGTGGCTTGTATCCGTAACGGAAGATACGTTCATATTCAACCACCATCGCCCACGAAGTAGTCTTACAATAACCGTAGGTTGGAATTGCAAACGCACGTCGCTTACTGAGGTCGTCGATCTCATCTTTTAAGTGAGCCACTGAGTTTACCAATGCAGTCAACTTGCTTTTGATTTTGTTTCTGTACCTTTGTTGAGCTCTCGCGCGACTTTGTCGTTGAAGCATGAGTGTTCGCTCAGCTGTTGTCATGGCAGATGAAGTTTGGCCATTGTCATTTCCACTAGTTTCAGCTGAGCTTGCATTCATTGAATACTGCTGGGGTCTTGGTTGATGTCCATAATGTATGCGAATGGTTTCTCGAAGGCTGTAGTTTGTGGTTGTAAGAGTGTCATTGTCGAAGAGATAACTTGTCGATCGCGTTGGCCGCATAACCACAGATCCGATTACGTCGGGACTTAGAGAGCCGAAATTGGGTGGGTATGACCGATTACTGCTCATTTAATGTGGGTTTGACCGGAGGGATGTTTGCAGGACGAAGTTGATTCTAGAATGACACGATAATTGTCGATCTCTTTGATCACAATATGGAATAACTATCAGGGACATCACACGTTGCGTTATGTGATCAGAAATACGGATTGACATGTACCATAACCAAACGATTATGTAGGAATGTAAAAATGTAGTTTCGCAGCATATTTAACAAAACAGAAAAGGTAAGAAACGCAATCATAACGTTTTTATATTTATACCAAAGTCAAGTAATTTATCGTATCCGTGCACTAACCATTTATGGTAGAGTGTATGTCACATCAAACATGACGGTACATTTTTTTGGTTTTCAAATACTACATTGAAGTATTGTTTTAAACATACTTCGAAACGTTTCTGTTTAAAAACAGAAACTGTTATTATGGTATGCTATGAATTCAGTAAAGTTGACAAACTTTGGAGAACCACTGCTCTTTACTTGGAAACAAAATACTGAGTCGACAACCTGATAGGAATATTTCAACAAATACGCTATCCCTCAAAAAGTACTGTTCGAATAGGTCGTGATGGCTCTAAAATAGAAAAACTACTTTCATTATCTGTGTAATATGTTCTTGGAATTCAAGAATTTGGATTGCTTCAACAAGAAATCAGAAAACAACGCTAAACCAGACCGAAAATTCAACATATTGGTTTGATAATGGCTCAATGCTACGCTGTATTTTCAATATTTAAACCATTGGATCGACCGATAGCCCTACAATGCTCGGTTCTACGTTTTCATTCAGTTGAATTAACAACAACACAAGGACGACGAAGGGTATGGATCCTTCAACGAGATACTCCCCAAGAAGTGCAGAATATAGGCATTATCGAACTCTGACAGAAACACAACTCAATATCAGTCGAATCAGGACCGGAACTGGGCAGCTGAAGGAAAGAGTAGTGCTCTAACGGCACAAATTGTCATCAATGCTGTGCAACACACTGTGGAAGTTACGAAGAAGCACCCAGTCTCACGCAAAATCTTCGAAGATATAATTTCAATCGGGAAACCAAATACAAAGGCGGCAAAACAGGCGATGATATCGGTAACCAAGGCAAAGAGTTTGGTCAAAGTCCAAAACTCAATATTCCCTTGAAAGCAAGTGTCACCCACGATATGGAGCAGCTTGCAAGATGCACTTTCTACAGAAGACAAACAAACTTCTACTATAGGATCAATAAGGCATAGCCTCCAGCAATACCAGGAATCTATATTCTTAGAAAACACCAAATAAATGACATCCTTCACCTCACGATAATTTCGGCACTGAAATATACAGTATATACTGGGACAGCTGAAAGTAGTTATATCAGCGTTAACGGGATCGTAGAATATTGCGAAACAACAGCAAAATGCGTAGGGCTGACAAAATAACGCCCCAGCCCAAACTTCAGCTTTTAAATCGTTCGTAAAATTACCAAAACAATTCCTGGTTAATCTATTAGTGAACAATTATATCAATTTCCTGAATAGGTTCATCCCGAATAACTCCGATAAACAAACGGCAATGATTGATATATCAATGATTTGGCGACGATGGTTAAAGCGAAAAGTGTTCTGGGATCGAAGGACTCGGCAACTAGGTTGGAAAAGTCATAGTCGACGAAGTTGGCGCATAATATGAGAGGAAAACTAATTGTTACTAAAAAGCTTACAGTGAACAGTTAATGGAGCGGAATGATAAAGAACTTCTCAGGCGCAGTGTGTCACACTTGTTGTTTAGGATTTCTGCTTGCCAATTAAAGTCCAAAGATAAACGTAAGTACATATTGCTCAATGCGTTGAGCGTCAGGATGATATCCTTAACTACAGGTTCACGATATATAAACAAACATTCACTTCGATGGAAGTAGTGGATTTGGAACGCGAGACTCAATTAAAAAAGAAGAAAACCACAATTCTACTGTCGATATTAAAAAGACTTTATCGGATCGACCACTTCGCTGACATTCTTGTTGGATCGCTGTAAACTGTAGTTATTTTTCTTGACTAGTTAACGGACGATCTAGTTTAAATATGTTTATGAATTTATTCTACCAATGATCCTTCTTCTTGGCGATCGTCGTTCTCTAGGTGAGTGTTCTCAGTTGTCGAATTCTCTTTCTTTATAGTCAATCGAGCTTTGGCCTTTATTGCTCCGAATCAGTAGTGTACATGTACAATTGCCCACATCCCCCGTGATTTTTAGTTGTAATGAATATCTCCCGTTTTCTAGCTGTAGCCGCATTTCCAGCGTTGTCAAGACTGGTGGTGCATTTCTTGAAGGTCCTCTAAAATGACTTGAATCATCGGAATTTAATCATTGTCATTAGTATCATCTTGATGGCCATCGTAATGTAAGGTGAGGTAGTCTTAGTCTACTGGTAGACTCTACTCAATACTTTGGGGGGGGGACAAAGATTATCCGTGTTGGTATCTTAACTTCTCAACGTGCGAAAATGTACAGCAGACTATTGTACAGTGCTAGTAGGATAAACGGTGCCGCTTGGTCTACTCAATACTTTGGTTTACGGTCAGTGAGTGTTTATGGGGTAAATGATGACGCTGCACAGCTATACAGTACGTAGGATTACGATTGTTTGGGCAGAAAATGGTGATACCGACTCGAATACTAGATAAGCATGTAGATAATGATTATGTTTCAATTAATGGCCGTCATCCGAGTTGTACCTACCTGATCAGTGTACTGTAGCTAAATTGTTTTGAGTGGTTGTATTTGCCACTTTCATTTCGCAATTGGAGTTCCATCACTTAAGTTACACGATGTACATTCTCAACATCGTATTTCTGGTTGTGTCTGCATATTTTGGAGGGGTTAACGCTGCTACTTCTTCTCTGGCATTTATTGGGTCGTCAGTTAGTACCGTTGAGGGCCAAGACAACTTTGACTCTGGACGTGTTTTGAGATCAGACAATGGAATCGATGTCGAAAATGAGGAGAGATACCCTCCTATTTCTAAGATTGAAACATTCAAGTCATGGTTCACGCCGGCAACGATTTCCGACGATATGATCAACAGTTGGGTGAAAGAGAAAAAATCTGCCGATGATGCGTTCGTTCGGCTGAAGCTCAGGACCAGAAGAGCAGAGAAACTACTCGAAAACCCAAAGTTCATGACGTGGATTTATTACGTTAAAGTATTGAATGCTGAGACTGGTGGCCCATCGTATTTGGCAATCTGGAGACTGACCAAATACTACGACGATGATGTAGTGGCAAAGTTGATCATAGCTGCAAAGAAAAACCCTGAGATGGAGAAAATTGCCATCGACTTACAGACCCAGCAGTTCCAATACTGGTTCAATCGTTATATTACTCATAGACCAGATGATGTGTTTATATCGCTAAAACTGGCTTTTGCTAAGGACAAATTGTTGGAAGACCCTCTCTTCTTTACTTGGATTAACTACGTGAAATACTACAACGAGAACGCGAAAAACGCAAAGAGACAGCAAGCAACGTTTTTGGAAACATTGGGGTCAAAATGGCAGTACACAGATGATGAAATCTCGGTAATGATTGCAGCGGCACTGAAAGCACCAAGTACAATGGAATTCGCGAAAAAATTGCGAGCCGAACAGGTTGACCGATGGTTTTCCTATGAATGGCCTCCTTCCAAGGTTTGGCTTTACATAAGAAATGATGTAGTTGGGGATAATGTTCTTGCCAGTCCGGAATTCAAACTGTTGTCCACATACGTGGATCGGTTTAACAAGAAATATCCTGAAAAGAAAACAACGGTTGTTTCGGCACTGAATGAATACAATCGCGAGACCTCCTCTAAAGCGATTATTGCAGCTTTAACGAGCAAGAACCCGGGCTCCGAGATTATTGCGAATCAAGTGGAGACTGCGTTGATTACGCTTTGGTTGACAAAGTATAATCCCAATCAAGTCTTCCGAATCTTGAGACTTCATCGATCACCGGATACGTTACTGGAGAACCCACTACTGAGGACTTGGACCAAATACGTGAACGCATTTAACGCGAAGACTCCTGAAAAACAATTGACAACGCTTGACATATTAAGGACTCAATTTGGGGATGAAAGGCTGTCAAAGATGTTGGTTAATGCAAAAACAGTTCCGAGCGCCAAGAACCTGGCCGCGAAGTTGAAAAATGAATTGCAGATAAAACTGGAGGCGGAGGGCAAGGTGCTTGAAGCACCAGTTACGGTTGCTTAATTGTCGGCAAATGGGAGATGGATAGTTGCTATTGCTTTGGAAAGGGACGATATAGCGTTACAACAATTGTAAGTCTTCCATACGCTTAACGAAGGAGGATCACACTCGTAGGTATCGCTCAAAACGTCAATTCAATAACCATCCGTTTGTTTCCGTGCTCATATGGACATTTTAAACCCGGCTCAGTATAAGTTGAGTTGTCTAGTCTACCACATTATGATACGGTTTTATATTATAGTGTATACAGCCTGGTCTAAGCAATGGATGACGGTCGGGTGCATGTATTTCGCTTCCACTTGGAGAGCAGAATGATTCTGGGTCAAAAAATGACGCTGCACAGCAAAATGGGAGACGGAAAATGGGAATTCTCAATGTCGTGTTTCTTCTTAGCGAAACTAGAGCTTATTACAATCGATAGTTGCAGCGATAACAAACAAGAGCCCAGTATCGTAAACCGAGCGGATACTGCAATGTAAGGGGTCTGGTTGCCAAAAGGTGACCCCATTCAAGTCTTCAGATGTTGGACTTAGATGAGATACCTGACTAAATGTGGAAACGCGTTTAATGCAACGACGATAATACATCTCAATTTGCGGATGAAATCCTATCCAAGATGAAGATTAAATCGGAAATAGTTCCGAGCTTGAAGGACCTGACCACAAAATCGGAGATACTCAGGTAGTTGGTAAGACTCCCGTCAGTAGTTTTTTGTCGTGAGAATTTCAGCGGATGGATTAATATTGCTGAAAATTTATAATACTCCCTACACGAGTTATCACTCTTAACCCCTCCCGTCACTAAGGCTTGATAAGGAAGCATGCAAATAAATCAATCTGGATACCTCAGTGAATTTCGGTTAGTTTGTCGATTTAGGAGTACAGCCTACCCTGGATGTACGACTACAAAACGGAAGCAAGTTCATAATTATTGCTGCACTTCTGGAAAACCGGGTGACATCAGAACGATGGTTTATCATAGCAGTATTTAATATTTTGTGCAGCTAGGACACATAACGCTAACGTCAAAGAGGTGAAAAGATATCCACAAGGCCATATTATCAGGAATTTACGTGTCACGTTTTCGTCGAATCGGAATGTACTGAAGTATATTAATCAAAATGATTGTCAAGATCTCATTTACATTGATTATCAGTATCGTTGGAGATAACTGGCATCGCTCTTTGAACTAAGCCAAGTACTTGAATCATAATAACTGATTACATAACATGCGATTTTAATGAAATTCAATTACAATCGTCTGACTTCTAATAACCCTTCTGCCTGGGTATTTCCATGGCAAAAACACATTTCACGTCAGGCACCTCGCATTATTGGACGCGTTCTGTCTGCACTCTGTATTCACGCGGTGATTGTGGGACATTGGACTGATGATGGGGTACTCGAGAAAATATTCATAATCAAGATGTTTATCCAGTCGTGAAATCACGGTACCCCGTAAGTCTTCCCTGTGAATCGTCTCAGCATTTCTCTTATCAAGGACGCTTTAGCAATTGTCACTTACATTTCGGAATTTGCGTTCCGCCAGTCATCCCCAGTTATGACGCCCAACAAAATCATATTCCTTATTGCATTTGCAATTCTTATACACGTAAATGCTGCGTCTTCATTTCCTCCATTTTCCAAGTTGTCAATCCTAGACACCAAGAACCAACTCAATTTGTCACCCCGACAACTTCTGAAGACAGACTTCGCAGTGAATGATGAAAATGAAGAAAGGGGGCAGCTTCCTACTTCTAAGTTCGAGAGTATCAAAGCGATATTCACACCGGCAACAATAAAGGACAATGAGATCAAAAGTTGGGTGACGAAGAAAAAAACCATGGATGATGCCTTCATCCGATTGAATCTCTGGAATAGAAAAGAAGACGTTGATAAAGTGCTCCAGAACCCGCACTTCCCTACGTGGGTTAAATACGCGAAAGCTTTGAGGGACGATAATGGTGCCCCGTCATGGTTGGCAGTCTCGAAACTGACTGAATACTACGATGACGCTTTTGTAGCAAGATTAATTGAAGGGGCAAAGCAGAAACCTGGAATGGAGAAAATGGCTAGCGATTTACAGACTCAGCAGTTTCATTACTGGGTTGGTCGTCATAGAATTGGTACATCAGATGCTGTCTTTACGGCATTAGGACTAACGAGAGCGGAGGACAAACTTTTGGAGCATCCGCTCTTCTTTACTTGGATGAAATTCGTAAAATTCTACAACGAGAACACAAAGACACAACAAGTGGGGTTTTTGTCGGTATTGGGCAGAAAATTCAGGTACAGTGATCACGAAATCTCCCAAATGGTTACAGCAGCTAAGAAAGCACCAAGTACATTGTACTTTGCGAACAAATTACGAGCCGAGCAGGTTGAACGTTGGTTTTCCAAGGGGGAATCTCCTTCAAAAATTTGGCAATCTCTAAAATTCGACATAGCTGGGGATAATATTCTTGCCAGTCCGGAATTCAGAACTTTAGTCACCTACGTGGAACGGTTCAACAAGAAATATCCCAACAAGAAAACATCATTAGTGTCGGTACTAAATCTTTACAACCGCAAAGCATCTACACAAGCGATTATTGCAGCGTTAAAAAACAAGAAGCCAGGCTCCGAGAAACTTGCGAAACAAGTGGAGACAGCGCTGATTAAGGTTTGGCTGCCAAAGTATAGCCCGGGTCAAGTCTTCCGAATATTAAAGCTTCATCGATCACCGAATAAGTTGCTGGAAAAGACACTATTGTACACTTGGACCAAGTACATGGAAACGTTCAATGTGATGAATCCCAAAAAGAGAACAACGATGATCGACACTTTGAGAATTCAATTCGGGGACAAAATACTATCTGACATGTTGGTTAAGGCAAAAACAATACCGAGTACGAAGGACCTGAGCACAAAACTAGAGAATGAATTGCTGATTAAGTTGGCGGCGGAGGGTAAGGCGGTTGAGGCACCAATCAGAGTTGCTTAGTTTGTGGGAGATCTGTATGGATAGTTGCTGGTTTTACCTAACACCACTGGTTCCATCGAGCTGTCTCGTTTACCCTACTGTAGATCGACTCGTGTCCGTCTCATGTCCACACACGTAAGTACGCTGAGCGATACATGCATACCGTTGATATAAGCTTCCTGACAATCACGAAGGCGCTTCTGAAATTGCGATTCTTTCGGTTTGACCCGTGCAGGTGGCTTGATATCTGCTGTAGCGATAGAGGGTGTTTGCTCTGAGCTGAATTGAAAAAAATCGGTCAACACTATTGGAGCTGATGTCCTCGGGTCTTGGATCGGTTCTTTTTCACAATTGGGACAATTGTCTGATGATTCTTTCACCCACCGGTTTTGAGGCATCCTAAACCTTCCATTCATTACAAATTCGGGTCGAATTCGCCACAAAACTGCATCTCGAAGCTTGATATTATCCACCATATCCAAAATGAGATTTTTAGAACCAAGTCTTCAGTAATTTTCGGCTCCTTTTTCAATACAATTTATTAACCTCGAATACACATCTAAGCTCCCGAGAATTACACACTGAAAAATAAAGTGAATTGCGCTCGGATCGGTACATAAAACTTTGTTTATGCGAATTTAGCGATTACGATCTTGTTAACACGACTTGCAATCCAACTAATATACTAGTGGCATTCCCCATTTCTCAACAAAGGGCTGCAACACTGAAGACGTGCGATGAGTCACCTTATCCTCTTGATCACACTTGTAAGTATTTGTGTGTACGTGCATGCTGTGTTAGCCGTCGTGGGGGAAGTCAATATCCACTCCAACGAGGAGAGATATCCCCTTAGTTCGAAGATTGAGACATTCAAATCGTGGTTCACACCGGCAACAATATCCGACGATATGATCAACCGTTGGGTGAAAGAGAAGAAATCCGTCGATAAAGTTTTCGTTCGATTGAACCTCAAGACCACAAGAGAAGACAAACTAGTCGCGAACCCCCATTTCGTTACGTGGATCAACTACGTGAAAGCCCTGAATGCCAAGGATGGACCGTCATGGTTGGTAATTTTGAAACTGACCGAATATTACGGCGATAATGCTGTAGCAAGAATAATTGGAGCGGCAAAGAAGAAATATGGTACGGAAAACGTGGCCAGCGACTTGCAGACGCAACAATTTCAATATTGGCTTCACCGTTATATTGCGAACACCCCAGAATATGTGTTTGGGTCGCTAAGGCTGGGCATTGTGATGGATAAACTATTGGAAAATCCAAGTAAGAACCCGCTATTCATGACTTGGCTCGATTACGTAAAGTTCTACAACAAGCACACCAAGAAGCAGCAAGAGGGTTATTTGTCGACATTGGGTGTAAAATTCAGGTACAGTGACGCTAAAATCTCTAAAATGGTTGATGCAGCGAAGACAACACCAAGTACAATGGAATTCGCAAAACAGTTGCGAGCCGAACAGGCTGCTCGTTGGCTTTCCGATGGAATATTTCCGGTTATTGTTTGGGGCTCTCTAAAGCGAGACATAGTTGGAAAGAATATTCTTGCCAGTCCAGAATTCAAGACTTTCGTCAAGATCGTGGATCAATTTAACAAGAAGAATCCCGATAAGAAATTAAGTGTAGTATCGATACTAAAGGATTATGATGGCATAAGAGGACCCACGAGAGTAATTATTGAAGCGTTAACGAGCAAGGAACCAGGAACTGAGAATATTGTGAAACAAGTGGAGACTGCGTTGTTCGGAAACTGGCTAACAAAGTATGACCCTAGTCAAGTCTTCGGAATTTTAAAACTACGCCGATCCCCAAGAAAGTTACTGGAGAATCCACTACTGAGTACTTGGGGTAAGTACGTAAATGCATTCAACGCGAAGAATCCCGACAAGAGAACGACGGTATTGAGGACTCAATTTGGGGATGAAAAGTTGGTCATGATGTTGGCTCACGCGAAAACAGTTCCGAGTTCAAAAGATTTGGCAACAAAGTTAGAGACTTTGTTGCTGACGAAGCTGGCGGCTACTGCATCTTAGTTTGAGAGGCATTGAGCGATGTGCTTGTTGAAAACTCATGAGAATTGACAGGGCACCACACATTTCCTGCATAAATTGGTTAATAATCAATCGATTCAAGTCAGCATCTCGCGAAGTGCTCTCCTAGTTCAGTTAGGTTTCGATTTAGTAGTGCAAACTACCATGGTTTGTTGTGTATTCGTGATCTCTCCAGCATCACGGTTCTGCATCCTTGATGTGAAAGGCACTGGGGTTGGGAATTCCCTTTTTTAAGTCAACAAGAATTCGCCCGTTGAGATATTGTTTGTTTTTTAGTTTTCCATATTCCTCGTCCCAGCATTCCTTCTCATTGTGCAATTCTCGACTGACCATGGAATTGGATGACTTTATTGAGCTCCCAAATTGAGTGCGTTTGCCTGCGGAAGCAGGAAGACACCACATTACGCCTCCACCAGCATTGGATGACACCAAACAGGAACTATTTTTCCTTGAATACGATTATCCAGAACTTATCGTTCGTCAGGTGGCTTTGACTCTAGCTCCTCGACTAGAGAGAGAATACGCACAGAATCAAGTCTGTGAATGGCTGAAGAACCACAAAAACACTGGAGGTATGTTCGTCTGGGATCGAACTGGATATGAATTCAACTTGTCTTTAGATCCTCGTACGCCAGGCTATCTCCAACAACTTATTCCTGATTTGTCGTATGTGGACGAACAAACCTGGTCAAAACTACATGTATCTACCGATGAGAAGGACATGATGTATATC
Organism: Phytophthora megakarya; assembly: GCA_002215365.1. Lineage (NCBI taxonomy): Eukaryota > Oomycota > Peronosporomycetes > Peronosporales > Peronosporaceae > Phytophthora > Phytophthora megakarya. The sequence goes on from NBNE01000253.1 coordinate 23,094, forward strand.
CCTTGTGTGCCTGCCGTGGTCGTTCAGATCATGACTGATGTGGACAAAATGGAAGAACTGCAAACCAAAGTATCGAGATTCATCGATACTGGAACTCGAGAAAGGGTGATCGTCGACACAAGTGGCAATCGAATTTGGATCCATAATCAAGGAGAGGAACCTGGCTTCGTTTGATTATTGGTCAGAATTTACACTTGACTACGTTGACATCCTCGAGAAACGCGAAAACGGAGTAGCAGAACTTCAGAATCAGTAACAATTCGGAAGAATTGAAAGTGGTGACTGACTGGATTTGAAGCTTGAAGCCAACTTGACAAACAATGTACTTGAAGTATATCGTCTGGCAACCTGTTATTGTTTGGCATTGGTACGTATGTGATTGTCTGATTACCACGATTAAGTAAATATATACATGTATATATTCACACTTGCACGAACTTACAATATATGCCATCTAAGAAGAAATGCACGTGAAATTTAATACGTGAAATACGTTTTTCTAGATGCAAAATTTAGTAGTAAACACTTCGTAGTAAAAACAATATAGTAAAATATAATAGTAGCTAATATGGAAAAATAAAGTACTATACTAATAGTGAAAATAAGTATGCTCTATTTTCGAACCGATATTAATTCTGAAAAGAAGCTGGATCAATCATGGCTCTGGCATTGCGGTTCGCCGAGGAAGCTGAGTTCAGGTGCGTGTATCTCCGCTTCTACTGCTCCGATCTCCTCCGTAACACTCTCTCCTTCTTCCTCTCTCTTTAGTTCCCGTGCATGCGCCACTTCGTCCTTCAACGCGCCCGATGTCGCCCCCAGCAAGGCCTTCTTCCGTGTAAACTTTTCTTTGCTTATCATGTAAACCAAAGTGTAAACTTTATCTTTTTGTTACAGTGGAGTCGTCCAGTTAGGGAACAATTAGGGTCTCACGCCCATTCCCCTATCTCTATCCAGACTTTAATTGTCGCTTTACCTGGAGCTGCTCCCTTTATTCAGCAGTTGACATCCACGTGGACACAAGTGGGTACATTGGTGACAAACGACCAGGCAATTGTGAGTTTCTGGTCAATTTTAACAATAAGGTCAAAATTAACATTAGAACTTACATTTTTACATTTGACCAGCCACCATGCAAGTTGCAAGCGGATTTGAGCTCGTCCACTGTGATCAAGTCGAAAATGGGCAACAATGTGGCGGAAAAGAGAAATACACTGGTGGTGCTCCTGCCTCAAGATATTCCTGTTGTAGCCACGTGGGTGTGGCTCAACAAGTTGAGGGAACATGTGGACGCTGAGGACGTGGTGTGTCTCGACTCGCAGTTGTCAACGATCTACGCGGACCAATTTGCTGATGAGACGGGACCCAAGCTCAGGATGTTGAGTTCGTCGACGGTGACGGACGAAATGAAGATGGAGACGCCGGTCCGACCGCTCGAAGTGCCGCAGTTTGTGGCGGGTGTACCGGCCGCTCTGCTGACTCACGTAAGTTTAGTATCTTAAAGGATATGTCTTGATGGTGCTAAATTATTTTGCTGATGTTTTAGGGAGAGCTGCGTAAGCGTCGTGTCCGTGTGTTTGTGAGTTTGCGAGATGTCGCGACGACTCCAGTCGATGTGATGCGCAGCTTTTTGCCGTTAGTTGCATCACCGTCGTCTGTGCTCGGCGCACTGGAACGTCCGATGTTCTTCCAGCCAACTCGTGATTCATCAAACGACGGCCAAGGATCGCTCAACGTGCTGTACACGTAAGTTCTTGGTGGTTGATGCTGGACTGACCGAAATATAGATCTGTATTTCGAGCACTCGTATCGTACTTCTGTTGTGAGTAGGTAATCGGTGTTCAAAATAGCTTCAATCAAAGCTGTTGGTTGCGTGTCCTCGCTCTGCGCGTTAGTTGCTTATTGTGGACTGCATTGCGTTGGGGTATGGTGGTGTGAGCGGAACTTGTCCGGTAGTTTTCACAATGGATAATCATCAACAGCAAAGAGCTGCACCTGCCCGCCAATTCTCCACGCGATTCCTGCCAAGCGATGGAATTCCAGAGTACAATGCGCTGTTGGATACACATTTGGGAAAGCGACGTGAGTTTTTACTCGGCAACCGACACGCATTGGAGTTGATGCAACAGACTGGAGTGATTGATCGTGTGGAGACGCAGCCAGAGAATCCCAATCAATACGTGGTGCATATTGCGGAGAAGCATATTCATCGACGAAAGAGACTACCGCCTCGATCAGCATCCGGTCCACTGCAGCTACCTGAATCACAAACGATGCCATGGAGACAGCAGTCTGGCGCGCACGGATTTCTAGCGAAACATACCGATGCTGGGCGGAAAAACACAACAAATCAATTTTTGGATATCGATGGAAGTTGTAATGACGTGGATGCTGCGAAGAGAGAAAAGGCCGCAATGCTGAGAGGCCTTAGTCGGAGCGTTAGTTCGAACACGGTGCTGGCAACGTCTTGCAAGCCAGTGTTAAAATCTGCATCTGCAAATCGGTTGGCTCTTTTCGGCTCGACGAAATGCAACGCGTTGCTAGAAGCTTCAGGTGCTACTGAACCGTTTAGTTTCAATAAACATCGAGCCTCATCCGCAGTATCAGCGTCTCATACTATGGAGGTTCGCCAACGAAGTCGTAGTGCCACATCTACCGTCTCGACATCTGTTGCTCGTGAGACCAAAGCTAAAGGAACAGTACCAAAGCGACCGGTGCAATCAACAACTACAACGAATACTTCTACAGTCGTGAAAGGTACGGTGGAGCATTTACTGGAGAGCGATGCAGCTTTCATGACACAAATTCGGACAATGAAGGAACAACTTGCCCAACTGGAGAAAGCCAAAGCGTACTTGGATAGTGAGATCGGTCTTTTACGACGCAAATTACGCGGTGTGAATGCTGTGCATGAAAATGATGTAGCAGTGGCCCACTGCTCGTCAATAATGCAGCATCGTTTATCAAAGGCGGAAGAAGAATTTATGAAGCTTGTCACCCAGCAGCAAGAGATGAAAAAAGATGTGGATCGAGTGCGTCGTGAGTTGCTGTCTCTGCGCAAAGTACGGCATAAGCTGCAAGAAGATATCGAGGAGGTAGCTCAAGCAAATCAAACGTACGAGGAAAAGATTTACGCATCTAAAACTGTACGGAACCAACTGTCCGAAGAATTGAGCGAACTTGAACGCAGTGCAGAGGTAGAGCTGGAGGAGCAACGACTTAATTTGCCTCCAGAAGATGCAGTTGTTGTTGACGTAGCCAAGCTCATGGGTGCAGTACAGGAGCGTAATTCAGCGCGGCGTGGTGCTGCATTTGGTTTTTCTGAGACTGGCAATTCGAATGGAGTGTTGAAAGTATTGAACCAACTCAATACAATGCCTGCGTCAACAAGTAAGGACAAGGTTTTGAAGAGCATAAATGGTCGTCGCAGTGGAACAGATCGCCCCAAGAAGCTAGATTATTGTGTAAGATATGTGTCTGTGCTGTACTGGACTCTCTTTGCTAACGTTTCTGTGTTTATATTTTCCTACAGACGGCGTTCCATGTCTTACAAAATTCACTGGGGTTTTCAGACCTTGAGACGTTCGAAGAACAGTTTACAACTACTGAGGAGCAACTACTTTCAAAGTATAAGGCGAACCTCGCTTTAGCTGATGAAGTAGCTGCTCTGGAAAAGGAGTTATTTACTATGTATACGGAGAAGAAAATCAACCGTGAAAATGCTCGTGGAATTATGCAAGCGAACGAGAGCATGCAGCGTGCTATGCAGGTAAAAGTCCAAGCTACACAGGCCAGCATCAGATCCTACAATGATCTCCGGGAGCAGCGAAATCAAGAACATGCCAAGTTGCGCGCTATCATGGTGCGGTGTCTTGACGCGCTGCAAATTGATGTTGGTCCTGAAACCAACGGTATCGGTATGAATGGAAATCGCACGCCTGGTAGTCGTAGATCAAGCACTCGCAACTGGGCTGAGGCGTCATCACCAGAACTGTTGGAAACGTTGCAGCGTAAAATGACACACGTGGCGGTCACTCTCAAGGTGAAACACAGTGCTCGTATTCATGAAATTCCACCCGAGGCATTGCGGCTAAATCGCGGTCATGATGGACGTCGGAGTAACATGTTTTCAGCCCGTGAGACGTCAAAGATTGTTCTGGGTCCGCGAGAGCCTTCAGGTTCTGCGTTGGCCGCCATTCTCGGTACGGTTCAGCCGCCTTCGGTGGAGAACGCCATAGCGTTAACTGAGAACGCGAGTATGATGGAAGTGATGCATGGATTGCATCGAGCTGTCAGTCCTGCTCGCAGAAAAGCGAGTTCGTTGTCGATCATTCCGCCGGAAATGGGTAGAATGGGTGTACCGCATGGTAGTACGGTCGTTAATGACAGTAGTGTGCACACGATTAGCGAAGGAACCGAGCACGTTAGGAGATCTCAGCCAAGCATATTGCCTCCAATGCAAGGATTATCCAGCAGACCTTCACTAGCTGCGATGATTGAAGCAGATAAAGAAGAGGATGAAGAAGAAGAACTGCAGGACAATGACGATGAAGAAGAACTGCTGGACGATGACGTTGAAACGGAGGATATGGAAGCGAATGACGAAGACGAAGACAATTAAGCCATAATCCTGTATTTCACTGGGATAGTCTTTTGCGCAAACGATTCCTCACTCTTGGGGCTGGACGAGAGTTGGCACTAGCAGAATGTTGGCGTATGAGTCGCTGTCGAACGGCCCGTGGAGTCTGCAGCCATTTAGCACAAAGTGAGTTAGTGTAACGTTGGCAAGTGAAGAACTGTGTGTAGCTCGCTGTTTCTTCCGCTCTAGAAGCCGATGAAGCTGGAAAAATACGATCAAAGTGACCGCGTCGGTCCAATTCATCATCCATGGTGCGCACGATGTCCCAGTCAGTTGCTGTAAACATATTCAAGTGCGTAGCATCGAAACGCTCTATGGTTGGATCTACCACAATTTCGTGGAGCTGGCGATTGACTGAAGCAGCTCGCATTGTCTTGCTGCGACGTAATTGGCGGCTAGATGAAGAACTCGACGAGTCTGTATCTGCTGAAGCTACCGATAGCACAGAATGGAAATTTACGGGCATATTGTCACGGGGAACGCTCGTAATTGGTACTTGTAGCCCGACCAAGTGAAAAATATCACTGAGGAGCAATCCTTTGATGCGGCGATCGAGAGGTGACCCTCCCATGAGAGATGGAGACACGTTCACTTCGATAAGCCAGGGACGTAACTTGGAATCCAGCATGAGATCGAAGCCGAAGAGCTCATAACAGGAACTTTGACCAGCAAACTGATGAAAAAGAGGTGTAAGATGGGATTCCGCTGCGATGACAGTCTTACAAATAATAGCCCGGATTTGACGCATCAGAGTTTCGGGGTCATCTAGAAGTTGTTGAGCTTGGAGCGCACGTATCAAAGCTGACAAACTCCACTTGCTACCAGCATCTGCATTTGCATTCTCGACAAACCCTTTGCTCTTTTTGTTAATGGAGTAGTTGGTCAAATGAGCGAATCGATTTCGTGGATTATTGAGTGAGTATGGCGCTGTGCAGAAGCGAGCAATGCCCTCTTCAAAGAGGTAGATGCGGAGTGGGTCTAAGCTGGTGACCACGACGTACAGCCTTAAATCGAATTTGTAGCGTTCGCCATCTCCAAGTAATAGTGGATCAGCAATGTATTGCTGCACGATATACGACTTCATTTTCTTGCCATTCTTGACTTTCTTGGCCAATTTTCGAGCATCTTCACTCATTTTACA
>NBNE01000254.1:0-28863 GCA_002215365.1 Phytophthora megakarya
TTTTTCTTTTATACTCGTTGCGTCGTTGGCCCAGACCCTCTACACCTCTACCGCGGTCTCACCATCTAGTGGACGCAAAATGCGCCACTACTTCCATGTACCACTACCGATTTATACTGACCTCCTTCATATGCACTATTATTCAGGACATCGACAACAATGTACAACCCACTTACTTCTCGAGGTTTGTGGACAGCTTCCGAGGTCGTCAACATGCAAGGAAGCTAGAAATTAACGTTCCAACTGATCATATTCACCGTTGTCAAGGTCGCCTGAACGATCGGGTGCTGATCTTGTCGCCGACTTCGTTCGACCCTGGAGACGGTTCGGAATGGTTCTGAAAGTTTGTATTCGAGCCAGTTAGTTGTGTGCGGGTAGTAGAGGCTGTGTAAGACGGCGTATGTCGCGAGAAAAGGAACAAAGTGTGTGCATTGTTTCGGAGCGGTATGTGCGTTCGAATGCGAGTTTTGAAGCGCGGATTGTGTGGATAGGAAGCGTGTGTGGTGCGTAATGTTGGTAGTGCGTGTGGGAGCGCGTGTGAAGTTGTGGTGTGTCGTAAACGAGGATTTTGATTTCATGCGGGATGTGCAGTTGGTATCCGGGGATGTAGCTCAAATGGTAGAGCGCTCGCTTAGCATGCGAGAGGTACAGGGATCGATACCCTGCTTCTCCAGGCGTGTGTAGTATACATACCGGCGTTGATCGCACTGAGTCTCCAGCAGCTTGCACATTCATAAGCGACTGCTAAACCGCCTCTCCAATCGCTGGAGTTGAAAAGAGTTTAACGATAAGAAACTTAGGGTGGATCCTAAGAGCGGTTGATTCATTGTGCCCGACCACTTACACAAACTTGTCATGGAAACGAGTTGCCAAGAACAATTCACACGAGAATACCAAGCGCCTTACCAGGGAGTATGAACCAGGTGAAACGGTGCTGTTGCGCAAAGATAACCACCCTCAAGCCAATCCGACTCCACTGTTGAATGGAATTCACACTGTAACCGCGGTGCGCACGAACGGCACGTTGGTACTTGACAAGGGCAAGTACATGGAGACCGTTCATATACGACGTGTCGTGCCCATCAAGTTTTAACATGGGGAGGACTGTCAGCAGGGGTATCTGTGATTTGCGTTTCTGTGACGAGCCCAAGTTGAAAGGCTACAACGAGATGACTAGTTATTGGAGCTACTGCATCCTCACCAGTCAAGGTAGAAACACCGGGACCAGTGGCAGGAGACAGCTCCTGCCTTGTTTAGGCTACATGAACACACTTAATTACCATTGTATCTACAACTACAACTATCACTATAATAACTGGTGGTTGGCTGCTTGGTAGCCCGCAACGCGTTAAAGTTTTGTCGGGGACAGACCTCAGAAGACGACCACGGAAACACAACTGCAAGCTATACGACGCGCTGGTAGGCGAGCGACCCCTGACCTGATACATATGGGTAAGGAGCTCTTCTTGAAACCTTTATTTGTGCTGCACACCATCTTGTGATCCAACATTGCTTGTGATCCGAGTACTGGATCCCGTGGGTTGTTCAATTGCGAAATTTTGACGTTACATCGGCCAATCATAGCACGAATTTGGGGTCTTAAATACTATTTTGCTGCGACTAATTTACAAAATTAGCTGGACTATATTACATTTTAGTTGCCAATTAAGGGCCGGTCAGTTGCCATAAAAAGGTCGGTGTACTTTACAAATTCCAAGTCACCTACTTTGACTTGGTCTATGTATGCCTTTCTAACTCGTCGAGGGCCTTCCATAAAAGAAGAGGAAGGAGGCCAAAAGGTGGCGACAAGGAGGAGCTGGTCATGAGTCGCGCCCGTGTGTACTGCGACGTGAACGAGACGCGCCCGCGCGAGTACTGGGACTACGAGACGCTCAACGTGGCCTGGGGGTGCGTTTACTCGTCCATCTTCTCTTTCTTGCCCTCTACGCTGAGTTTTCCCGAAATCTTTCTCGTTCGAGAGGGAAAATGCGCATCGAGGGCATTGTTCGACTACGGGGGGGCACCCCTGTGGTTTATTAAGTATCAGGGAAGACTAACCGCTATCGTTTTGTGCCCTGCAGAGACCAAGACAACTACGAGGTGATCCGCAAGATCGGCCGAGGCAAATACAGCGAGGTCTTCGAGGGCTACAACGTCGCCAACAACTCACGGTGTGTCATCAAGATCCTGAAGCCTGTCAAGAAGAAGAAAATCAAACGGTGCGGTCCTCTGATGTTCTGTAGATCGAGATCTAGACCTATAAACTTACTTTGTGCTGCCTGTAGTGAGATCAAGATCCTGCAGAACCTGTCGGGCGGTGTGAACGTCGTCCAATTGCTGGATGTGGTGCGCGACCCGCAGTCCAAGACGCCCAGTCTGGTGACTGAGTACGTGAACAACACGGACTTCAAGACGCTGTACCCGACGCTGAGCGACTTCGACATCCGCTACTATCTGTTCGAGCTGCTGAAGGCGCTGGACTACTGCCACTCGAATGGCATCATGCACCGCGACGTTAAGCCGCACAACGTGATGATTGACCATGAGAAGCGCCAGCTAAGACTGATTGATTGGGGTCTGGCTGAGTTCTACCACCCAGGCCGGGAGTACAATGTTCGTGTGGCTAGTCGCTACTTCAAGGGACCGGAGCTGCTGGTGGACATGCAGGAGTACGACTACTCGCTCGATATGTGGAGCTTGGGCTGCATGTTCGCAGCCATGATCTTCCGCAAGGAGCCGTTCTTCCACGGTCACGACAACTGCGACCAACTCGTGAAGATCGCCAAGGTAAAGGGCACGGACGAGCTGTTTGACTACCTCACAACGTACGATCTGGAACTGGACCCGCAGTATGATGGGATCTTGGGCACGCACACGAAGAAGCCGTGGGAGAAGTTTATCACACAAGAGAACAAGCACTTGGTGTCCGCCGAGGCTATCGACTTTCTTGATGGTCTCCTACGTTACGACCACCAAGAACGACTAACAGCTAAGGAGGCCATGCAGCACGCGTATTTCCAGCCTGTGCGCGACGCGGCCGAGCAGAAGCTGCGTGGCGGCGCGCATCACACCGACGAGATCACCAGCGTATCCGACTCGAGCGCGTAATATGCGCAGTGAAAGTCATAACTCGAGAGAGAAGAAAGGCCCAGAGCTGCTTTGCAGAGCCGTGGATTAGCTCTGCAAGATGCTGTCACCAACAAAGCAGCGTGGTGGGAAGAGCGAGCGGTGGACTAGATAACAGAGCGAGAACACAATACAAGGACATGCCACGGTCAGTAGCAGAGTGCGAAGGGGAACCTGCGCGGACGACGAGACTGGCGGGGCAGGATGGATACGGTTGCCTTCTTTTGAATTTTGACGCGTGATAGAAGGCGATAGCGTGCGTGCGGCGGTGTAACGTGTATACGAACTTTTACTTCAAGTGTTGACTCGTTATTCCTTGGCGTCTAAATCTTGGCGGATGGCTGTGCGGTCCCTCGAGAAGAACTGGTACGCGTAGGTACTGGCGTTGGCAGGTCGATTCCGGAGAATGCCGCGCACAAGAGCTCGCGTGAGCTTGGCGACGTCCGGGTGATCTCTCAGATATTGCTCATTGTCCATGCGGATCATGACCTGCACCACCAGAAATGAGCACAAAAGCTGATTGTATTGAGTGATTCAGTTCCTAACCTTTGCCTCGTTCAGTGCCGACAATTGCTGCGGTGTCAACACCTGCATCTTCCCTTCGTCCATATTCACCGGCGTGCGTCTTTTCGTGATATGAGAGAGCAGTGTGGCATACACCAAATGCGCATACTCAGTCTAAGTGAAAGCTCGGACCGTTGCCCACCGCTCACTGCGCATCAAACCCCAAAGAGCTCATAACTCTCCAGCTGAAGATGTGGCGTGCGTGTCGTGTTGCTGCGCTGCGCCAATTGCGGAGCCAGGCTCGACTGCCTGTGGCGCCACTGCAGCAGCAACTGAGCAGTGTCAACTTCTTCTCCACCATCGCCGGCGTGGACCGCGACCTGCTGCTCACTCGCTCGGCGCGCGACTTGCGGGACGAACTGGGACGCTCGCAGATCGGCGACGTGGCCAAGGCACTCAAGGGAGAACTGGCCGTCGCTACGGCGCGCGAAGACGTGACGAGCGACGAGATCATCGACCTGTTCACGGCTGCGCAGAAGACGCGCGCCATCTCCGTCATGCTGGACGCCTTCAACTTCCTGGAGGCCAAGTACCCGTCGCACATCAACTTTGCAGTGTACGGCGAGGTGTTCCGCATCTTGCAGCGCAAGAACAACTCCCACCGCCTCATTGAGATCTACGAGTCGGCCAAGCCGCGCTTCAAAGCGGTCCCCGAGATGATCTACCGCTTCGGTATTGTTGGCTATCTGCAGAACGACGACATGGATTTAGCCATTAAGACGTGGCATGAAATGTCGGATGCTGGACATGAGACTACGAACGAAATCACGTCGCGACTTATGATGGCGTATGCGCGCAAGGGCGACGAGGACAAAGTGCTCGAGCTCTTTGAGTCTGTGGACCCTCAGATCGGCTACTGGCACGAGTCCTGCATTGACCGTGTCATCCTCAGCATGGGAATCATCGAACAACCGGCCAAGGCCTTCGAGTTCTACAGCAATTCCAGCATGAAACTGAGCGGTGGTACGCTTATTGCGTTGTTGAGCGTTTGTTACAACAACAACTGCAAACAACAAGCTTCAGATATCTTGGCCAATCGCAAGAAGTTCGATTTGAGTCTGGATGCGCGTGGTTACAACCGTATTATGACGACGCTGGAATTCTTGGACCGCAACGACGAGATTAAGGACATCCTGGAGGAAATGGTCGGAAAAAATATCCGATTCGATACCAGAACGCACAGTATTATCACACGCAACGCTGACTTCCTGAAGGATACGAATTTCGTTCCTGATCCGAGCAAAAGCAAGGCTGCAGGATTCACTTTAAGCCCGCGCATTCGTGGGATGCTTTCAGAAGGAAATGCGATGGATGCAGCTGCTTTGGTAGACTCGATCGCGAAACCTGTGGAGGAGGCGCAACTGCCGGAAGACTTTGAAGGTGAGATTCCCGAAGGTGCCTTATTTGTGAGCCCTTCTGTCGCTAAAGACGCTGTGCAAGCGTACATCCAGACAAAGCAGTCTGACAAGGTGGCTGCTCTGGTCAAGGGTTTCTCTGTGGTGCATGGCAAGTACGCGTATGCTCTGGCTGAAGTCATCACTCATTATTTGAAGTTGAAAACCAAGCTCGGCGACGATCTTTGTTATGGTGCACACAAGGCCATGCTTTTCCAAGGCATTCGGATTTACCGCGTGGACGATGCGCTAATGTTATTCCGCCGCTTTCACGATCCGGATGCTTCTGTGGAGCTGTTGAACCAGGTACTGGCTTCGTATTGGGGCCGGAGTGGAAACGAAGAAGTGGAGGAGAACAACGCGAAGCCGCGGTATGTGAATTTCAACATCGGCAAGGTGATCAGCCTGGTCCTGCAGACGCTGGTAGAGAACGGCAGGGTGGAAGAAGCTTTGGAAACATTTAACACGCTGGAAAATCGTGACCTGCAAGCTACCACAGCTAACTACGTCACAATTCTAAGCGCAATGCGTAAGCACTTGCGAAAATCTAACAAGGACGATAAAAAGCAGAACGTAAAGTACGACACATCGAATGTCCAGACGGTGTTGAAGGACCTCAGGAACCGTGGCTTGAAGGTGAACAGGGCTGTTGTGGGATTTTTGTGCCCTGCTTACGTTGGAGCTAATAAGCAACAGCGTCTGGAGTTGCTGGAGGCTTTTGCTGAAGCTCAGAGCGATCCTAACGACAGCTACGTCTTGCCGCATCTGTGCTATGAAACTCTTCTGAACTTTATGGCTCAAGAGGGAAGTATTTCGGAGGTGAGGCAGTTGTACGAGGAAGCTGTGGCTTCGTTGAACGAGAAAGAAAAGCTCGGAGTTCCGCGTGGCTGGGTGACCATTCTGATCACGAAGCTCGCCAAGGATGGCAACATCGAAGAAGCCGAACAGCTCACGAAGCAGATGCCTGAGGTGTGTGGTGGATATACGTACCGTGCAGTGGCATCAGTACTACGCGGTGCATTGGAAACTCAGAACTCGGACATTGTCGACAGCGCAGTGGTGCTTCTGGAAGACCGGGAGTTCAACACAGGTCTGTCTGACGCCTATGAGCTGGTGCACTTGGCTCGTGAGAAGGATCTCGCGCTGAAGGCGCTGGATATTATTCGACTATTCGAGAAGGGCAACCTCCAAGAGGTGGCTCCTGCGGAGGATGGTAAGGGCAATCTGGAAGCAGCTTTCTTCCGGCGCCAGCGTGGCGATGTCCACGCGCTTCAGAAGGTCAGGACCATGTACAGCGTGGCTCTGAAGACTTGCGAGCAGGGCGGTCACTGGAAGCAGGCGCTCGTGCTTCGTGACCGGATGACCACCCTGTTCGGTCAGCAAACTATGGACGAGATCACCGCGAGTATGAGCGCTTCGTCGCGGAAGCACTGGGAGCGCAAGCAGAAGTCGGAGAGCGAGGAGTGATCGACTTCGAATTGGTGCACCAATAGACAGGGAAACTGCACTTAGACCCTCTGCATCGACATGGTCAGCCAATGCAACTGTGGCTACGAATGTGCATAGTGACACTGGATAGACAGGCAACTAGAACACGTCATACATGTAAACAGAAGTTGCTTCAGCCTCCTGAAAAAATACTTGACCTTGTGCAACATGTCAATTCAACGTGGGGTCTCAGTTGCTCAACATCTGATTGGCTAGATACTATTTCATTGTCAAAATGTGGCAGCGGTTGGCGAGGAGCTCCATTGCTGCAACTCGCGCGTCGGTCCGTCGCGTGGATGTCTCGAGACAACAGACGCGCGTGTCAATACCTCGACCTTGTCCTGATGTTCTAGTGGCGTCCAGTCGAACATTCGCCTCCTTCAGCAGCTCCAAGTCGCGTGTCAATGATGTTAAAGTCCGCGACGTCACGTTGCATGAGTTGGTGAGGAAGCCATGGAGCGAACTTCGTGAGTTCTACGGTCCGGTGGAGATGTCGAAGGTGCGTCAGACATTGTCATTGGTGTGGAAGGAGCGCAGCGATACGACACGTAGCTCCACGGTGCCTCCGGAGATCGTTCAAGACTTTTACGAAGCTGCAAGGTGTTGCAGGCTGCATAAACTACAGCGAGATGTCTTCAGTTACATGGAAATTCACTATTTGCATCGTATACGCTTCGAGACGTACGGTCAAATGTTCACCAACCTCATGGATGCAAGGGATCCGCAAACATTGCGGACCATTTTCGAGCGTGCGATGACACGATATGACCCAGAAGAAGGCCAGATCCCACCCGAAATCATCTACCGCCTTGGAATTAGCGCTGCTATTGAGCTTGAAGATTATGGAGGTGTGAAGACGTTGTTGCGCGACATGGAAGCGAATGGTGTGAAGCCCTCCATCGAAATTGCTACCCGAGTGATGGTTGCTCAAGCCAAACATGGCGACGTCAAGGTGGTGCTAAAGGCTGCTGAAAAGATGAACCCACAGAGCGAAGGTAAATGGCATGAAGCCGATGTGAATCGCGTGATCACAAGTTTAGGTATCGCAGGAGAACCTGATGCGGCCTTTGATTTCTACCGAAGGTCTCAGTTGCGCTTGTCCCCTAAGTCATTCATGAAGCTGATGGTTGTGTGCCGTGCAAACGCGCGACCTAAGCATGCCCTCTCCATTTCGGCAAACCGCCGTCGATTTGGATTGAAGATGCAGCCAGCACAGTACCCATTGTTGCTTGAGATTATTGAGGAGTTGGATATCGGCGGTGCACCAACAAATGAAATGGCGATTATTCTGAAAGAGATGCGCGAGAATAAGATACCATTCAGCGATCGCGTACATGCTCTCATCGCTCGAAACCAAGAACATATGCATGGAACACCGTTCATGTTAACACCGTTAGTCTCGGAGCGCAGCGACGGAACTGTTCACTTTGAATCGGACACCCAGCCGCGCACGAAAGAAGCTGATATGCCATTGTTGTCTGAACTACTCAACACACGCAAATTCGCACAAGCAGCGGCTATCGTGGATTTGTACGCTGTACATGTGAACGACGATGTGAATCTAGGGGATGGACGACAGGAAGATACGGAAGTTTCAGATGAAGGAGCTTCGATCGTCCCTCCCTGGCTGGCAGATATGGCAGTTGAAGCGTATTCCCAAAACCAAGAGATAAACAAAGTGCGTTCGCTACTACGTGGATTTCTATGCTTACGTGGGGATTTTAAATTCGCACTCTCACGTATTGTCGGACTTTTCGGGGGCAAGGGCAAACTACGCGACAGTGACATGGCGTACAAAGCTTTTTTGGCAATGCAGTTTCAGGAACTCCAGATTTTCCGGGTTCGTGATGCGCTCTCACGATTCAAGCAAAACCAAGATAATGAGGCGACGATGTTATTGCTCAGACAAGTGTCTGGGCAGGTTGCTGAAGTTGTGGAGGACACCAACTGTATGGAAATGGCCGATAGCCATGAAGATTTCATGCGAGTGGTCGAGAGATCAGGAGCTCTTAGCTTTGATCCAGCGCGTGTAGTGCGTGACATATTGCGAGTCTTCTTGGCTTCGAAAAAACTCGACATGGTTGTAGAAGCTCTGGATCAACTGGAGTTGGATGGAATACCTATTCGATCAGTCAACTATGAGAATATCTTCAGTACGATGAGCAAAACCACTGGAACGGGTGGCGAGGTGTACACCGCTGAAGACTTCATGGTGGTTTGGGAAGATATGCGTCGGCGTGGTGTATTGCCCAGCAAAGCAACTTTACGCCTGATTACACCAGTGATTTGCGAAAAGGAGAGCGTGGCCGATGACGATCGACACAAACAATGGAAGATCGCTATGATAGAAGGTTATTGTCAGGCTGCAAATGATCGTCAGGACAACTATGTGCTGCCAGTTTCCTGTTTTTCGATGTTGCTAGAAATTGCCGCTGAGACGGGAAGTGTTGAGGATGTGAACATTATCCACGCTGGTGCGGTGAAGACGTTAGGAGCGTCCATGAACAAGAAGCACCATAGTCCTGCTGCTCTGAGCAAAATTAAGGAGACGTGGAATGCGATCCAAGCAAAGAAGATGGCAACTGAGAGCAGCACTCGACACGCAGACAATCTGTAGCTCAGCAGATAGAATCAGAGCTCTACAATGTAGATACGATGGAAGCAAGCGTTCACAGATAGAGATCAAAATATGTTTGGATGGTGCTGCCCCATCATTAAATACTGAGCGGCTTCTGCCGCCATTTCTACAATTACTTAGCCCAGAATTGGGATCGACGCCACGTTCATGACTTCGTTATTGTGCATGTCATTGTGATAGGACGGGTGGCTCACGGCGTGGTGCCTTCGTCTCAACTCGATCTTCTGTGCGTCCGACTCGACCGTCGATGCGTCACTCCCGCGCTGTTTACGGCTCCGTCCTAGACGCGTCATAACTTCGTCGAACGAGCGGCACCACCAGGTCTCGGTGCGGTACTTGATGGATCCCACGCAACCGAAGCGGCCGTCCCGGGTGCGAAAAGCGTGCATGTGCACGTGGTCGATGCTGTTAAAAGGCGGCGAGTGGAAAGCGAACTTGAAGTCCGACTCCAAGTCTTCCTCGTCCGTCAAGTCCTCCGTGATGTTGTGAGCTCGCTCTGCCTTTGAAGGAGCTAACATCACAGTAGGACGCGGCAAATCGCGGAGCACCATGGCAGCGACCTCGCGCATATGACGCAGAAGCTCTGCGTCGCTGGGTGTGAGCTTGTTCACGTTGCGAATGTGTCGACGCGGCACCACGAGAATGTGGCTGACAACCACAGGTGCTAGAGGCCGGAACACCACCACGTCTTCGTCTTCGTAGAGGAAGGGCTCATCCCCGGACTCGAGAATTTCACAGAAGCGACAGCGCATGAGAGCACCATCGTGGCCGTACGTGACGCCCTTGCGAGACACTGAGAACGCCGACGACGTCGACGAGGACGACGAGGACGAGGCCGACGACGGGGACGAACACGGGGACGAACTGTGCTGACGGCGCTTCCGCAGGGATCGGCTGGGTTTAGTGGACACGGGGGACAGGTCCTCAGTGTCGGACCACGAGTGGTTCGTGGCCGCGAGCTCGGCGTTGCGGCTAGGCGTCGGCACACTGGCGCGTGCGGGCATTTTGGCTACGGGGGCGTCACTGTCCGGGCCATCGGTCGCCTCCGCTTTGGCCTCCGTCGCGTGGAAGTGCGGGAGACAAGCGCGGAGACGCTTGCGAAGCCGCCTCTCTTTCTCGGGCTTGGTGCTGGGCACCGACATGACTGTGACCATCACGTGACCTGCGTGCTCTGATGGAAAGAGGAAAGTGGGGAAGAGGCTGCGTCTCTCACAGCAAAGCAACAATGACGCCTGCCTCAGCCGCCACCTGCTTCTCTCAGCCTTGTTCGGTTACTCGACGTGGGACTTGGCGACAAGTGAACGGCGTTGCGCCCTGCTCAAGAGGGGAAGGTGTGCCGATCTAAACGATCTCTCCGAATAATCCGGAGCCCAGTTTTTCACCAAAGTACCCAAAAGACCAGCTTTTGAGCACAGTCTCCGATGAGAGAATCGGTGAGAGCACCACGGCTGTGTTGGCCACGAAAGGTGCAAACACATGTACAGTAGGCTGGATAAGCTGAGTTACAGTGACTGAGACTTCCCCCACACCGAGTATTAACTAACAACTGGAGAATGTTCGGACAACGTCGGCATCAGAGAGGAAACAAAATACTTCGAAGTACCAAACAAACTATCTTTACCGATGATACGATTGGTAGCATGATACTAAGCTCTGATCTGTACGACACAACTCCGGAGTCCGATCGATACTTCAATTTTAAAATCATCTTCTATTCCGAGGCAGGCAGATTTGATGTGGTAGTAACTACGGAATATGCATAGCAAATGAATATATTCATGTAATAACTTATAATGTATACAGTAATGTTAAAATTCTTTAGTAAAACTCGTGTTGTATTATCTGTATTGGATATCGATAATAATTACATGTTGTGATTGAAATGATATCGTACAACATAAGATAATAATTAGTTTAACTGCACATCCAGATCAATTTTATACTCCTTATCTTACTAAATATGTACAAGCATGTTTTTAAAACCGATGTCGATAAGTTTCATAGAGGCACTAAAGCATAACGCTCACGGGACTGAGAAATAGTACTATTTTAGTACTATAATAATATGTAAAGTCGCTGTGGTTTCTTGCAAATAAATATGAAGCAGCGAGGAATACTACTAATCAATAGTAGTGTATTATAAATTCCCACTACTATCCATTCCTTTCCTGATCGTTATCGCATGTGGCCATCCACGTCCAGATCAATGTATTTCACAATTTAACAAATAGCAAACTACCTTTACCGCCTATACGATCGGTACGGATCGGAGCCCGATCGGTAGGTTCAATTTAAAAAACATCTTCGATCGTGTTCCGGCGTCCTTGGCCATTATTTTCCTTATCGCATGTGAAAAGTGTGGAGACAAAATCATAGGCCATCCACTGTCTGCACCGTAGGGGTCCGACACCTACATGCATGTTTGCCTTTAATTTCAATGCCTGGCGGTAATCAGCGGCATAACCTGCTTTATTTGTCAAGCTTAGTGAAGTCTCAACGTGCCCATACTGATGACCCAGTTTCTAAATTGACCCAATTGGTGAGAAGGGACGAAGCTGAACTTTCGCTGACGCTTCTGATTGGCTGGACGATACCGCGGAGAAACTGTCTATCTTCAATATTCTGTGTTCATAAAGGTTATTCTATTTATACAGGTTATAGGATAAGATATTTGTTGTTCCTTTTAATTACGACCTCTTCAAATAGGTTTTTGATATATACTATCTTTGCAGGGGCATAAACGGTAGACAGTTTATCAGCGGAGACGAAGGCTCTGAGCCAAGCCGCCGTTCCAAGCCTGCTGTTGCTTGTTACACCGTGTTGGAGCTCAAACATGAGCGGATCCAGACGACCTGACTCAGGGTCTGAGGCGGGGACAAAGATTCCTAGCGAGTTTTGAGCGCTACCAGGTTATAGTATCTACACTGTAGATTCTACAGCAATGACCGTCATCTCACTGTCACCGCACTCAACTCTTCAAGATCCCATGCAATCAGCCTCCTTTTAGCGAAAGCAGACTCTGCTCTGCCAGAGCAGTATGCGGTCTCAAGTGCGGATCATTTGTTGCAGAACTGGAGTTTCATTCGGAGAAAATTCACTCGACCAAAGGTAGCGAGTCATTCCCATAACATTCATGCGATGACAGTCATTTCTATCATACCGGAGAACTAGGAAAACATAGATACTATCCCAGCGTCTTCTTGAAAAACCAATGATGGCAAGGATCGAATGCGTGTGACGTGGCGCTTGCACGTGGGCATAAACGACTTTGGGTTTTCGGATGCATCTCGTTGCACGTGTTCCAACCTCTCTCGTGAGACGGACCCCACGCAGGTCAACTTGAATTGCAAAAAAGAGGCCGGACTCGCAACTTGCTCAATCGATCGTTGACCAAGTCATCGACACCAACTTCGGCGCAGCAACGTGTGTAGCCATTCCACCATTCGAGTAATCAGCAGCTTTCTTCAAAACACTGGCAAGTTCACGCAAAACTGGCCCAATGCACATGAGTTTTCATTCAACGTGACTTGCAGTCTTTGAATTTCTTCAGCAGGACTTGTTGCGGGCGACAAGCAGTAATTTGACTGGCGTTTGGAGAACAAAAGTGTTGAAGAGAACGCTTTCGGTAGAGCCACTATGTATTATTTGATGATGCAGGAAGGGTAATATGAACGACGATAACACTTGCAAATTGCTGCTACTTACAGCTACTGTAATACTACCACTTCTGATCATATAGCGGAGCGGGTATGTAGCTTATCGGGAGTACATGTAACCCACAAACACTCTGCATCTTTTTCTCGCTACTAAAAGTTCGGTTCGTCATCTCGCCACTGCTGCAGATGGCTCTCGTAATCACTTGCCATGGTTTTTCTCGCTACTAAAAGCTCGGGTCCTGGTTTCAAGGCAAACGCTTTGCACGATTCGAGATCTGGACAAACAACAATATAAATTGGTGGTTCAGTATCTCCAGCACCCTTGACATCATCTGGAAAAAAAGATTGTGTTCATGGTCTCCATTTGCTTCTCATCAATGTCATGGTTTGTCCTGGCATTAATAGTCACCACGTAGGCCACGCTGTATTTCTTGCCTGAAGTCGACTTGAGCTTCATAATGCTAGCAACATTTGGAAAGTCATAACATGCAGGAAACCAATACTTGGGTACGAGAATTTCTCGTCATCTCGCCACTGCTGCAGATGGCTCTCGTAATCACTTGCCATGCCGCAACAAATTGCACCTCCCGTTTTAAAGTGCACATACTTCGCTTCGAGTTGCGGTTCGTTTGGATCATACTCCGACATGTAGAGGCTCAGGCTATTATCGACAGCAAGACGATGTAGATATGTCTCGAAAACATTTCCAGCGAATGCTTCAAGTCCAGCGTCATGTGCCCAGTGAAAGATACGAGACAACTCATCCGATCGAATGCGCGTACGAAGAGTAAGAACAATATACTCCGAGTCAATGACGTCCTCCCAATGCTCACATGAATCAAGCGCATTCGTGGCTTCAACGTTCTTCACAAAAGTACCACGTAAAGTCTGGAGGTGAGTGATCTAAGTCGGCGCCATCGACAGGTTTGAGTGCGGCAATGCGTATATCCTCAGCTACGGTTCGTGTAAACTCTCGAACGTTTCCACCAGAGTAGAAGAATCGCTCCTCCATATCTTCATCTTCAAACTGATAAACATCTTTCCCTAAGCTTAGCTTGAAGAAGTCTTTCCAACACGAATGTAAGCAGCAGTAGGCATGAACAGAATCTTAAGACTTCAGGTATACTTCCTGGCATGTTGTCATGAGGCACAAGCGCATTCTTGGCTTCAACATTCTTCACAAAAGTACGACGTAAAGTCTGGAGGTGAGTAATTTAAGTCGGCGTCATCGACAGGTTTGAGTGCGGCAATGCGTATATCCTCAGCTACGGTTCGTGTAAACTCTCGAACGTTTCCACCAGAGTAGAAGAATCGCTCCTCCATATCTTCATCTTCAAACTGATAAACATCTTTCCCTAAGCTTAGCTTGAAGAAGTCTTTCCAACACGAATGTAAGCAGCAGTAGGCATGAACAGAATCTTAAGACTTCAGGTATACTTCCTGGCATGTTGTCATGAGGCGAAATGTCACCAGTTCTTGTTGAACACCAACGTCATCCCTGCTTTTGTAATAGGACCCATCCATCAGTAACCAGACATTCCTCATACCCAGTTGTCGACGAAGCTCTTCATATATGAGACCAACTTCTGCTGATTGACACGTTGGCATTAAGAAATGCACAACTCGATCTCCTTGGTGTCCCAGGTACAAAAGACAGCTCCGTTGCTTGTTCAATCTTCGATACATCAACACGTTCTTGTGCTTGAACACGAGGTAAAATGTCATCATACACAACAGCGTCGACTTGCCAGTCCCAGGGGGATCCAAAGAGGATACTTTGCATTCCGTTGCTGCCGTCAGAAGGGAACCACTCATCCAGAAGCAATGACACGACTTGCTGGTCTCCGAAGCGCCATAAGATTTTCCCGTTGTCAGTGCAATATATGAGACCAACTTCTGCTGATTGACACGTTGGAATTAAGAAATGCACAACTCGATCTCCTTGGTGTACCAGGTACAAAAGACAACTCCGTTGCTTGTTCAATCTTCGATACACCAACACGTTCTTGTGCTTGAACACGAGGTAAAATGTCATCATACACAACAGCGTCGACTTGCCAGTCCCAGGGGGATCCAAAGAGGATACTTTGCATTCCGTTGCTGCCGTCAGAAGGGAACCACTCATCCAGAAGCAATGACACGACTTGCTGGTCTCCGAAGCGCCATAAGATTTTCCCGTTGTCAGTGCATCCATCCACGCTTTTCATAAACCTCCAAACGCAAGGAGTGTCGTGCACAGTGTTCACACTCCATTCTGGAAATGAGATGCATTCTTCTGCAAACTTCTCCGGGTCATTCAATGCTGTTGTGACTGGTAGGTCAGGTACCGTAACAAATGGTGCACTAACGACACCACTTTGTCGCTGCGGCACTTCCACAGTGATAGCGCTAGTTGCGTCTTTCCAAGATCACCCAATGCAACATGACGCCACATGCGCTGGGAATTCGCAGCGTCATACGCCTCTCTATCCGCGTACACTTTCAACTGACCTGGACAAGCATGCGCTAATATGTTCATTCCTGGTTGCTGCGTACGGTCGTAGCTCCCATGAACCTTTTTAACGAGGTCATCAATTTCGTGAACACCAACTGATGACACAGAAGTTGTCCTGTTGCCCTCGATTGGACTGCGCGTTGCTGCATCCATCAACTGGAACCATACTTTTCGAGCTTTTCGAGCTTTTCGAGCCATCTTTTGTTGCAAATTCGTGAGTTAATTTCATCATTTGAGCACTCAAAGTAAAGCGACAGTATTTTCCGAAAAGTTCTTCGTTCGCACATATAAGCGTACCCTGGTTCCACATGCCCAGGAAGACACTCGTTCCATGATCTCCACTATGATTATCGTCCTTAGTGTGCCAAAATCCAGAATAATTTGAGAAGTCCACTCCATCGTTGACCAAGCGCACCAAATGCACAACCATCAAAGCTCCAAGTCAAATATTCGCTTGACTTCTAGCATTGGAGCAGCAATATTGGAGCAAAACTCCTTCATATCACTTATGCCCTCTATCGAGATTGACCCTACCAAAGCTCCGTGATAATAAGGTGACCCGCCAGCTTCTGCGTCACGAAGCGCTCGGCTTCTTCTTGAGTAGTGATGGCATCATTCGAGTACTCAGCGTGACGAAGTAAAGCCGAGGCGACAGCCTTCTTCACGGCGCGGCCCATGGCTAAACTGCCACACACGTAGATGTAGCCTGCGTCTACAAGCAGATGCCGAGCCACGAGCTCACTCTGATCAAGCACCGCGTCCTGGACGTACTATCGAAACAAGCACAAGAGACAAAATCTTTAGCTTGGACTTCTATCTATCACAAGAAATACGCTACACGTACCTGCTTCGGTCGGCCCTTGTCTCCAGAAAATACCACGTGCAGTTGATCCAGCACACCAAAGTCACGTGCACGCTCCAGATCCTCCGCATACAGGAAGTCAAGACTGGCTTCACGACAGCCATAAAACATATATGCTGCTCGTTGCAGATGTGGCGATGACTCGCCTTCGTGCTCCAGGTCCTGAAGGAACGCGCGGAACGGCGCGATTCCCGTACCCGCACTAATGAGCATGATAGGTCGGTGGTCGTGGAACGGGAAAACAAATGAGGACTGGTAGAAGGTGGCGCGAATCGAGTCACCAGGCTTCAGCATCGCAAGATAGCTGGAACATCGCGGCAGTGGCAGTGTATCCGTCTTGCGCAGACCTAATGTGATGGAGACGGTGTCGGGATCGAACTGGCGAGACGAGGAGACCGTATAGTAACGTGGGGCATTGGGTGGAGCTATCTGGAAAAACTCGGCAAAGCTCAGACGTACTGAAGGGAAGCGGTCGAGAATATCTGCCACCGTTATGTGCTCGTGTGGCCTGCATGCAAACATCGAGGGTTAAATTGGTGCAGCGATGAATCATACTTTGGAAGTTCTACCTTTCGGCCTGAATTGCTTCAGTAGTCTGTGGTGCCAGTAACGCAGCAACGTCGTTTTCATCCGAAGCGAATGCCGCGAGACTGCGAAGAAAGCTGGGGCGGGGAGTCGAGTCCAGATCAAACGTCCACTTGAGTGCATCGTGCACAGTGCCCACTTGAGCAAACGGACGTTGTTGATATCCTGTGCGTTGGAGTGACGCTTGCTGCTGGTTTTCTTTTGCGGCATCCAGCGGTTCCGCGGTGAATACAACATTAGGGTCTTCTACATGCAAATGTGCAAGCATTCGCTGGACCTCGGACAGGTCGTTTGGTACGTAAACGCCAATATTCGATGCCTGATCGCTGACGATCTCCTGCTGATCATCACGAATATGGAGATCGATGTGGCGCACCGATCGCCAAGCTCCGTCCTTCGTTTGGTGTGGCGCACTGATCACATCGTTCACTTCGACTTCGAACACCGCGCGATCCACCTCCGTCAGTAATTTTCGCCGCGCAATTGATAGTTTCTCATCATTCTTTCCCGAGTAGAATGACAAATCATACTTGGGAGTTGGAGGCTGCGGCTTCATTTGATTCTGGCTTTGTAGACTAAGTTCGTATTCCAGCAGCTTCTCCTACATATCACATATTAACCCAGGTCAGTTAGCTAAACTCAGCTACGTTGCGACAGATACAAACCTGGTAGACTAGGAGCACGCAATTGGGACAATCCAAGTGGCAGCACTCGTCGTCCTTCGGCTTGACAGGGGGTGTAAGGGGACCTACCGGCACGACTTGCTCCGGCTAAACAAGATGATAGACCACATCATAACAAGTTAGTATCTACGAAGGTTTAGCAGAACTAAGTAGTACTTAAGTAATAAATAGTCGTACGTTCTCCTTTCTTCGTTTGAGTGCCATCTCCCGTTCGAACTCCATGAAAGCATCCATGCCGTCGCTTAGGAATCGTATTTGCTGAGACTTCCGTCCAGTTACTGTACCAGCAGAGTCTTTATACCCACACAACGCTGCAGTGCGATACACACAAAAGCGTCCACGGCGGAGAACTCGAGTTGTCAACATGTTGCTGTCTCCACCACCTCACGATTACGTGCAACTGTTAAACAGATGTACAGAGGTCCCCCCCAATAAGCGCACCTCCCAATTTCAATATCCCATCTTAGATATCCACAATACTTAAATAATTAACAGCACTTTCGCTTTACCTTCCCATCTACCTCGAAAATCACATCGTTGAACCCACCGGGTGCAACTGTTAAACAGATGTACCAATTACCTGGTACAAGTACGTCAGTTGAAGTGCTCAAGAATGTGTATTGGTCGCTCAGCATTTCTACTTGGCCTGCTGGATGTAACCAATTATGGACACTCTAAGGGAGGAGAGAAATGGTCTCGTCACCGCCATGTACTTCACGGTGGCGGTTGCGACGAGCCTTCGCCCGCAAAGCAAGCAATCCAGCAATGCCAACCAGTCCTAGCAGCAAGTAGCTCCCGACGTAGTCAGATGCTCGAAATTCGGTGTGGCCGTCGGTCATTGTGGCCATCAAGCTCGATGATCCTCTTTTGCTTTTCTTCTTGGGTAACTTGCAGTCGTGCACGGTTCGAGGCTTGCGCGCAAACGCAAAAGCACGGGAAAACTCATCGATGTCGCACAAAGCTGTATCAAAAGACAACATTAGATAGGAATCATACAATCAGCACCAGACTTGCAAGACGTACTATCACGACAGTCAGGAAGATGCTGAGGTTCATCGATGTCGCACAAAGCTGTATCAAAGACAACATTAGATAGGAATCATACCATCAGCACGAGACTTGCAAGACGTACTATCACGACAGTCAGGAAGATGCTGAGGTTCTCCATGAAAGATCATTCGAACAGCGTGCGAACCACTCTTGGTCTTGTACACTTCGATCACAAGCATACCAGCATACGGAGTCCAAGTACGGTCCCAGTTTTCCTTGACTGATGCAGCCAAGAACGGCATGATGGTTGAATCGTGAGCTGCAGTCAACAAGAAATATGGTACATGAGGGTCAGTATCATACAGATAGTCAAGCTTACAAAGGTCGTAAGTATGCGTACCCATTGTGACAGACAGCTTGTACGCGTCCGGTTCACCATTCAGCACGTCGTCTAGACGAGTAAGCATATCATGAGCAAGCGGCTGCATGGCAACCTTCGCATACCATGAATCGTTGTAAGTCAGGAAGATACTCTGGCGCACTTCAACCTCGTGAAATGTTTTAGTGAAAGTTTCCTCGTCAACTCCAGGTGGCAACTCAAGATCATTGCAGCGGGCTGTGCTTAAGCATTCCAAAACCGAGCCCCACGAAAAGTTGCCGACGAGGTCATGGAAGTGGTGCTCAATTGCAACAGTGGCAGGGTCTCGGATGTGGCTCCAAAACTCTGGTGATTCGTTTGACAGCTCACCGATATGACCCATGAAGGGGCAAATCTTCTCGTTTGCGTTGATGTAGTCCACCGATATATCTGCCACATCCCATGACAGCATCCGGTGAAGTTCTAGGGATAACGTGCCGTCAACAGGGAATAGCCCATCGATCAGCGCTTGGCCAGATCCCAGCGTCCTCTCCTGGTCATCACTACGAAGGTAAATTTCGCTCAGCTCGAGATGCTAGTGATGGATACAATGACATAATGCAAAATATTAGTACTACTACCTTGGATTGCTGTGGAATTTTTGTCACTTACCGACAAGTTGGCAGTAGGAAAGAGCTTTAGAGCGCCATCACCCACGTAAGCGTCACGCAGAAACCTACACAGAATCACAGTCATTAGCAATAGCACGGTAAAGCTCTATTACACCGTGATAACCACCCACCGTCCGTTCGTCTTGTGTTGCTGACGCCCCAGTGGTAGTAGTCCGCCGATGACACAATCTCCTTTCAGAATGTTGTGGCCGTCCATATAAGACTTGCGGTACAATCGTCCGAAGCCCTTCGAGTGCTCGTCGGTGTTGATGTCCTGTGACTGCATCGTTCAACTCTAAAGTTAACCTTAATTCTGCAGTCATCATCTACGCTGCGTACCGAGACAGAGGTGGTGGTGCAGTCCCACTCAGCACTCATCGGGTTGTGTTTGTGCGAGTCCCAGCAGAAAAGCTTCGCGTAGGGCGCACGGGCGCCGTGGCGAGCAATGATCTGCACCTGTTCCAGGGATTCCACTCGTTCAGCCTGCTCAGGAGTGAGCGGGGGAATCTTCGAGATCTCGATGCCATCGATGTCATTGCAATAGCGGTGCGGCGCCCAGCCGTCGTACGGTCCAGCCACCACTGCTGCAGGTGCAGCCACGAGTGCAGCGACCAAGAAAGCGAAGCGCATCGTTCAGTTACGCGTTCGACGTTCTGCAGAGCGTCGCCTAATTAGATTTGGCGTCGCTGGAAGATCGCCAGTCACTGACGTACCTCCTGATTCTGTTACTTTAAAAGTAACAGAAGAGTAAAGTAACGTCAAAGTAACATGAAGCCGTTACAGCCGCCAGGCAGCACAGCGTTGCAAAGCATTCGTGAAGGGGAGAAGCTTCCCCTCTACTCCCTCCCCCTCTACCATTTGTTGGGGAAGACACTCGTCTCATACGAAGACGCTAAAGCAAGCGAACACCATGGAGAGCGGGTCCGAGGAGGAAGACTGCGTGTTCCTGCGCCAAGAGCTGCAGCAGAAGACGCAGGAGCTCAAGCAGATGCAGGACGAGTTCGACGAGTACACGCAGTCCAGTCACGAGCTGGAGCTGGAGCTGGAGCAAGAACTCTCTCGCGTGGAGAAGCGCAACGCCCATCTGCTGAGCAAGAACCAGTACTTGGAGAGAGATCTCCAGCTCGCGCGCAACAAGCTCGAAGAGGCGCTCGTCCAGACGCGGCAGTTCGAGGACGAGCTCCAAGCCACGCGCGCCGAGCTGCTCACCACTGTGCAAGCGTGTCGCAAGCTGGAGCAGCAGCAGGATGAACTGGAGACCCAAGTGCGCGTACTGCAGGCCACGGAGTCGGACATCCGCCACAAGATGGAGCGCGAGATGGAAGAGAAGGTCTTTCTGCTGAGCGACCAAGAGGAACTTCAACATGAGCACGAACTGGCCAATGAGCGCTTCCGGACAGAGATCATGGACCTCAAGTCCGAGCTCTACGCCCTCCAGCAGAAGTACGAGGACGCGACGACTGCGTCTGAAGGTAACGACAGCATGGCCACGACACGCAGCCAGTCGGAGGACGATGACGAGGGCTACGACTCGAGCTACAATGAGAACATGCTGCGTCACTCGACAGCGCACGAGCGGGACGAGATCAGTCGGGAAGTGCTCATTGAGTCGCTCCGAGAAGAGATTGACGCTCTTTCTTCCAGTGTACAAGAAGAGACGGAGACCCGCGCAGCCGCTGAAGCGGAAGCGCAGCAACTCCGCGACAGTCTGGCGCACATGGAGGCCATGGAGACCGAGATGACTGACATGACGGACGAACTTATTGCAAAGTCGCAGGAGATCCGAGCTCGTGACGAACAGATCGAAGAACTGCGCGAGTCTCTTGTGAAGCTTCAATCTGAAATGGCGACAGTGAACGATGGAGGCATTGAATTCACGAATGAACGGGAGAATCTGCAAAGCCAGCTTGATGAGAAGGAGAACGAAATCAACACCGTCAAGGACGAACTTGACACCATCAAGTCGCAGTATGATGATTTGGCTGAGAACGAACGTCAACTCAAAAATCGTCTTGAACTGGAGAACGAGTCTGTGGAAGAGTTGAAGGAACAAGTTGAGAATCTGACGAGAACTTTGGAGGAAAGCAAGCAAGAGCGTAACGAGCTAGAAAGAAAGCTCCAATTCGACAAGGGGGAGATATCGCAGAATCGCAAGGAGGTGGACGAGCTGAACAGCTTGAATTCTGACCTTCAAAAGCAGTTGGATGAAGCAACGAAAAGGACGTCCGAGCTGGAGCGCGCGTCAGCAGTGTCAACCGCGTCAACTGTGTCTTCTGTCACCGACAAGGAAGTGGCGGAATCTAAGCGGCTCATGATGGAGATTCAAACTATGCGGACATCCTTGAATTCCCTATCGGCGGAGAATGCAAGACTGAGGAACCAAGAAGGCATGTCGTCAAGTGTTGTACCTGCGAAGCGAGTGTCAGCGGATGTGTTGCAGGTGAATTTCACGCCTGAGCAGCTTGCACGAAAATACCTATCTGAACGAACGCGCAATGCTTCGTTACTGTCGCGTCTACAGACTGTGTGTGGTAACATTCAAGTGTTCTGTCGTGTACGGCCAATTATTAACGAAGAACTAGAGAAGTCGTGGGGCTCTAAGTTGGCAGTTAACGTGGTGAACCAGTCAGATATGGCAGCAATGGATATCCGACCAGATCGCGTGTTTTCTAGTGACTCTGACGGGAAAATTGTCAGCAACGGAAATATGGAGGCTTTGGCAAGTAGCAGTTCATGGAAGGTGTTCACTTTTGACCGAATTTTGGGCCCAGAAGAGACGCAAAACGATGTTTTCCGTGAGGTGGAGCCAATCGCGCAATCCGTAGTGGATGGATTTAAGGCGTGTATTTTCGCGTATGGGCAGACTGGCTCAGGTAAAACGTACACGATGGAGGGTACCCCTAGCGATCCTGGTCTCAACTACAGGATCATCAGCCACCTCTTCCAGTCAGTTCAGTTACGTGGAGCGATTTATACCCCTGAACCTGAAGACAATGAGGACGAGGATGACGAGATGAATGGCTTGCATGCCGCTACTGAATCATCTCTCTACCACGTTCAGGTGGGTGTGCTGGAAATTTACAACGACTCGTTGCGTGACCTGATCAACACAGCTAACCCGAAATCGCTGGAAATTCGTCACGATTCGGCGACCGGAGACATTTGTGTACCTGACCTTACAATGGCGACTGTGTCTTCACCTCAGCAAACAATTGACGTGCTGCGTAACGCGCAGACTAATCGTGTCACTGGAAAAACAAATTCGAATATGCACAGTAGTCGATCACATAGCATTGTGATCGTACAAATCTCGAAACGCCGCCCGGAAAACGAAGCTGACAAAGACCCAGCTGAATTTGAGGCCGAAGAAGAAGGGTGTGGCAAGCTGTATCTTGTGGACCTGGCTGGTTCGGAGCGGGTCAAGAAGAGCAATGTAAGCGGAGATATGCTCAAGGAGGCCGCTCACATTAACAAGTCTTTATCTGCTCTGGCCGATGTAATGGAGGCGCTGGACAAGAAGATGGCGCACGTTCCATACCGTAACTCGAAACTCACTTACTTGCTACAGGATGTGCTAAACTCATCGTGCAAGACCGTGATGATAGTAAATGTTGGTCCGACGATCGAGAACGCGAGCGAGACGTTCCGGTCACTTCAGTTGGCAGAACGCGTGCGCAATATTGTGGTGGGCAGGAACCAGATTGTGAAGAATAAAAAGGATATCCTGTCTGCTAAGAAGGCATTCGCTGAGCTCCAGTCTCTGAAGCAGCAGATGCAAATCTCCAAGAGGAAATACATGCAATCACAACAATCTGTGGTCGCTCTGGTAAGTCGCTGTCGATCTGCTTTCAATTCGAGGGGGCATTTGTTCTCACGTCACGGTTCCGATGCCTCCTCTCCTTCAGAAACGCGACCAGAAGAACCAGTCGGAAAAACAGTCAGCAACGCTGCAGAACCGGCTTAGATCATGGGAGACGCAGAACGAAAGCCTGAAGACTCAAAATGAATCACTGAAACGACTCGTGGATGAACTAAGCAACCAGCTTAAGGCTGAACGAGAGACAAAACAAAAGGAAGCGGAGCAGCGAGAAGCTGCACAACGCTTGCTACGACAGCAAAGTGCCAAGTCCCGTGTTTCGTCATCGCAGCACGAAGCACAACAAAAGTTGCTTCTCGAGCGTGAAGAAGAAATCAAAAAGCTACGACAGCAGTTGACTGAAGCCAGACGCCGAAGCACTTCATCGCTTATCCCGAGGCTACCGTTAACATCACCGCCAATGAAAAAGTCGAAGAGCACTCGTCCTGCTAGTGCACCTGGTAACAACGAACAAGACGGTGATGACGGTGCAACTGGAGCGTCAAGTGCTAGTCGCGTGACGAAAACCCGCACAGTCGCCCGGAGATCACCTGGTCCACGTTCACAGTCCGCATCAAGCACAGACCAGAGTCCGTTGAGTACTAAACGTACAAATTCGTTGAGCTCGAGTAGACCGTCATCGGCACGGACAACCAAATCGAAACAGGGAGTTTGGAAGTAGTGGAGCTGAAGCAAGCAAGTCATGAAGGAATGCAGAGCAACTCTTTAAACCGCGATAGAGTGAGAGCAACACCCGAGGCCAATCAGGGTGATCGATCGTAGATCACCATCGTTAGCTGAAGCAAGCAAGTCATGAAGGAATGCATAGCAGCTCTTTAAACCGCGATAGAGTGAGAACAACACCCGAGGCCAATCAGGGTGATCGATCGTAGATCACCATCGTTAGTTCATCCAGTGAGTAAAGGCATCAAATAATTGAAATGTTCTTTGATAGTTGTGGAAATTTACTACCTGTTGAAAAACCATAGAGACGTCGACAGCCGTGGCATATTACAACAAACAACTATGATGACAGCGGGGAATGCGTGGAGTTACTTGTGCTACCACTTGAGTTCACATTGGGGATCACCGCGTTCGTATAATCGGCCAAGCTTCGCAGCACTTGTCGGAGCAGACCTTTTTGCTGACTTACGTTGTCAAACACGTGCAACAGCTCGAAGAGGAGATCCTCTTGTACCTCGGTGGCAGCTTCGGTAGCATTACGCTGTGTCGGCGACATGAATCCGATATTAGGCGGATTAAGAACGCGCTCCAACACATCACTGATCGCAGGCTTCACAATGTTGTTGAATGCTTCATCTTCTTCCTCTCCTTCATCTTCATTTTCAATTTCATCGAGTGGCGCTGTCAAAGCTGACACACAGACATCAGCAGAAGTATCTGTGCTTTCACCAATTGCCGTCGCCACAGCAGAATCTTCATTACTTTGACTAATATTTGCAGCTGCTGCTGCTGCTTCTGCTTGTGCCTTCAACTCCTGCTGAAGACTGGTAGATGACAATCGGATAGTATTAAAATCCCAACCGCTGCCCAACGAAGTATCTCGTGCATGACACTTGCCACTATCCCTGTGTCCATACGATGGCAACGTATCATCACGGCCACCGCTCAAGGGCGGACGACCACTGCTGTCCAAATGACCATCGACATAACCGTTGTTAAACGTGCTTGTCTTGGTTTGAAAATCGCTGCCTTCCGGTATGTCTTGTTGGTCTTCTAACTGGTTCCGTTCCACGAGCTCAGTGAGATTAGATATGTGTTTGGCCGAGCGAATAAACGGATGTTGAAGTAATTCAGACGCAGTTGGTCGGTCCTGCGGGGTCTTCTGTAAACAACTCGATACAAAATCGACGAATCGAGGCGAAAACCCGCCTTCTAACACGGGCGGGTCCATCGTTGGAATCATGAACAGAACTTTCATGGGGTGAATGCTATTTGTCGGCCAAATCAAAATAAACAATATGTCAGGAAATCTGTAGAACGTTTCAAACAAAACATTGACGTACTCAGCGAGCGGAGGCGCCCCCTTGGCCATTTCAATTGCAGTGATACCCAGCGACCAAATATCTGCCTTGAAGTCGTATTCAGATTCCTGAATGACTTCAGGCGCCATCCAGAATGGAGTTCCCACAGCCGTATTTCGCTTCGTCATCGTCTCTGTAATTTGCCCGGTGACACCAAAATCCGCCAGCTTCACATGACCGTCTCCACTCAGCAGCACGTTCGCTGCCTTCACATCGCGATGAATTTTCTTCTCGGAATGCAGATACTCGAGACCTTTCAGCAGTTCCCGCAAAATGATAGCAATAAAGGCCTCGTCCAAGGGGCCACTGCGCATGATGTCCCCCACTGAACCACCAGACAGAAACTCCATGATGATCCTGCATAAAAACCTCCTGTAAGTCTAATTATTTCTTACCCCCTACAAAACTAGCACGTACCACAACTTCGTGCCCGCAATGAACGAACCCGCGTATGTCGTGAGCTGTTCACACGAACACTGCGACAACACGTGGATTTCCTACTCAACAGCAAACACACACGCTATTAGCTCCTAATTATCAACGTAGCAGGAGAATTCCGCACCTGCTGCACGTCCTCAATCTCATCAGCTGCCGATTCGAGGTCAATGATCTTGATCGCAACCACCTCGTCCGTCTGTGTGTTGAGTCCCTTGAAGACCTCCCCGAAGGCACCTCCTCCAATGCGCTCCAGCAGCTCAAACTGCTCCGTCGGGTCCAAAGTGCCGCTCATGAGCTCAACGTGCTAGTGCTCGAGTTCTCAAATGACCTGCCCCCTTACATTCGCTTTCTATTGGCTGATAATGGATTTACGACTGGCTGATAAGTTTTGCAGCCATCTGCTGGTAGTGCGCTTCCAGACGTTGGTACTCGGTCTCGAGGAAGGCTTTGCGGCGGTCCGCGCCCATGCCGTCCAGCTCCTCTGTGTGCAGGTGGAACAGCCGCTTCTTCACCTCGAGTCGAAATTTCTTGCGTTGGGCCTCGTCGTTGGGGACGAACGGGAGTTTACGCGCCTCGTAGCACGTTTGCACCTGCTTTTGCGTGAGCTTGAGCTTCTCCTGCACCGCGTGGATGTCAGCAGTCGTCAGTGCTGCTGTGCCACGTCCAGTGCCGCCGACATCAGCGCTTTCATCTGGGGGCAGGGAAAAGAAGCCATGCTTGACGCAGTTCTTCAGATCGACCAGATCTCTCAGCTGCAGTCACATAACCTTTAGAGACACAACAGCGGATATTGCAGGGATTACGTACGCTCGCGAAGGCTGGAACAGGGTCCTCTACAGTGAGTTCGTAAACGCGCTCGTTCGCCATTGCGTGCGCATGGATGCAGTGCACCAGACGCTCGGCGTGCCCTGCATCGTCTCAATTAGCAACTCTAGCAAGGCTAGCAACAGACACAAGTAATCACCTTGGCGCTGGTACGTCGGGAAGATGAGAGCTTGGCAAATGCGATGTGTCTCGTTCTGGTCGGGTTTGCAATAGGGAGCTTTCCGTCCAAGTGGGTTGCAGAACTTAAAGACGGTGATGAACCCCACAGGGCAGAAAGTTCCGCTATTGGCTTCAGTCCGCTCGTAGATCAAGTACACCACCCATCGGGGATCGGCAACGTCAATTGCATCAGCTCCTGCAACGACAAGTGTAAGGAACAAGTGCTTGGAACTAGTGAATCTCAAACGCACCTTCGATGAACCACAACGACAGCGTCTGCAGGTTGGTCAGAAGTTTCTGAGCTGCCGCGTTGTTTTCCAATTGACACTCGTAGATCTCAAAGAACCGCTCACCTTCAGCCTCCGCATCTGCCGATGTTTTTATCGTATACGACTCGATACACTTTCCCGGTGGACCAGTAAACTCTGTCGCTGCCTGGCGCAATGAGGCAACAAACTCGTCCTTCTCAACGACAAAACCCTGCGGTAGTGATGGTGTCAACTTGGCAACGACATCATCTGCACTGCATCCGTACATACACAAGGTTAGCAATTGCTGCTGTCCCACTAATTGGATTTCACGCACGTGTCCTCTTTCTCCTTAAACTCGACAGTCAGCAGCGCGTGGAAGTCGAACCCGTTGAAAACCACCGACATCTTGAGGCCTTCGTAGCCGTCCACAGCCTCATCGGTGCCGAACGCGTGGTACGTGAACTTGGGGCTGAACCATGCGAGTGTTTGCGCTTCAACTTGGTCGGCGTCGGTTGCTGCAGCACCAGAGCGATCAGTTGGTAACAATAGCAATGCAGTGCAATTGGGCGTACCGATGGATAATGAGGTGGCGTCATTGGACGACACGGAGCTGGCGAAGCGAACGCGCTTCACCACTGGCGGCTCCGTCTCCGCTGGTCGCTTCGTTCCTACTTCCATTGGCGCCATTTTTTGTATTCAGATGAAAATGGGATTTATGTACCACACACCATTCGGTAAAAAGTAAAATCCTCGAATAGCTTGATTGGACGTAAATACTGCGATATAGCATAATTTGTATTGGTGGTTGTCTGTGGCTTTTGACTTGTAGCATGGATCACAACGGAATTTGCGAGTCGTAGTGATCTCTAGGAAGAGAATTTGAGGTTGTGGAACCTTGCTGATTGATTGATACATGTGCTGGTATCAAGTGTGTCCTCGTCGGATTAAAGTATGCTCGCCAACTTAGCCTTGGGCGAGCAGAAGTCGTACGACGGAATAGCGAATGACTCGATCATGGCGACTTTAAACCAAGCGCGGACTCTCTTGTGTCTGCGACTTGACCTGTCTCAACGCCACATCTCCATCAAACTACATGTCCATTGTATTGTGTTAGTACGCAGTAACCGTAGTTGCTGACAGTAAATTGTTGTGCTCAGCGGTTAGCTGAATACTGTACATCGTGCAGTAGTTTCCCATGTTCATAGTTTACGGGTTTACCTTCCATCATAACCTGAGCAACCATCAGCATGTCCGACAGAATTTGCCTACTCAGCTACTACTAGTACTACTGTAGTACTACTAGTAGTATGTCAAAGTACATGTACGTTGCTTCTTGACGAGTTATTGCCAACTGTACAGTGTCCGATAGAATTTGCCTACTCAGCTACTACTAGTACTACTGTAGTATGTCAAAGTACGTTGCTTCTTGACGAGTTATTGCCAACTGTACAGGTTGTACGTTGTTGGCTAATCCACACAGCTCCGTCACTAAACTTCACGACAACGCCGCTCCAACTTCTCCAATTTTCACAGTAGAACCTCCACCATGATGCAAGCTGTGCCAGACATTTAGCATGACTGTCCGAGCAGGAAGACAACAAGCCAAAGCTGAGCCAGTTTTTTAGCATTGCGGTCGAAGTAATTTATTCCCGGCATACTACGTAGTAGTACAGTACTACGTAGTATGCCCGGAATAAATTACTTCAACAGGCGGGGCAGGGTTGGGTGTGCGTAATTTATTACTGTAGTACTATTAATACCTTAGTAGTAGTACTAAAGT